>JAGVSP010000283.1:0-146910 GCA_022494985.1 Micrasema minimum | reverse complement strand
AACACTCACAATAAACCCATTCCCTATACCTTATGTATAAAAAGCAAGACGAAACCTGCCTTTTTTGGATAGAATAGGTGTTTTTTTACATAGGTAATAGGTACCAAAACATTTTTTTGCGATGCTAACAAAAAAACATTAATTACAAAAGTAAACAGTTAACAGTATGTAAACAACTAACAAATACAATTATGGAAGCAGATTGATACGCGATTAACACGCGGCTAAAACAAAAAATTGAATTCAAATTTGTATATCTCTACAGAGATGATGATTCTTTTCTATCTCGGTAACATGAATATTCAAGCTTTTACAGGGCTTATGACCTGTCATTGGCTGGATCAAGTGGCCATTTGACGTAAAATGGAGTAAATTATTTTATAATCGCATGGTATGTAATAGTTCATTTTATACAAAACAAATATATCTACGAATTTTAATGAAATTTTTAGTGATGCACGGAATCTTTATCTATTGTATTTCTAGTATATTTGAGGTTTTTGGGTTGCTTTAGGGTTTTTTAAACGAATAGTGAATACAAACGATCTTTAAACAAAAACAGACTCGTAAAATTCCAACATTAATAGTAAATTGTTTTTAGTAGACACTAAAAACAGTTTTCTTCAAAGATTTATGTTAATAAAACATAATAAATTAGCACTAGCAGCGATAAAGGTCAGAATTTTTTCATTTGGAACGACCCCATTACTATAGTTTTTTCTGGATAAATAAAAAACTTTTTATTTCATTTTATTTATTTTCAGCTTTCGTAATATTTCGCTTTTGGCTCCATTGATTGTAGAGGGGGTAAAATATGGATTTTCATTTCGGTCGTAAAGTATCGGTTCAGCGCTCTGAAACACTTGTCCGGGCGCTTTTCCTCCTAAATTCTGACCTGGTAGGTGAATATTTTCTCTTTAACTGAACTAATAAAATCCTGAATGTAAACAAGCTTTGTAGTACAGGAGTGTACTCAAACGTGACACATTTATAAATATAGTTTTAACAATGGTGGTTACAAAAATGAAATAATGTATTTTCTGAAGAGTTTTAGAATGTTACGTTACCAAATTTTAGTAACCAACATTGAAAAAAAAAAACATTTAATACGTACGTTAGATAAGCATAAATAAAAACAAATTAAACGAATATTTTTGCCAAAAAACCTACATTCATCATTAATTAATATAATATTTTATAAAAAACAACAAATATTATTTTTTTGTTCCAAATCAACAAAAACTACGCGGTAAATGATTTTAAATTTAAAAAAACTTTTGGTTGTTTACGGATGATAATTTTACGTGATAACGTCGCGTCATAAGAAAACATTGATGAAAAATAGCATACTTTTATGAATTGAATTGAATTATTAGTACTGAATTATCATTATTTTGTATAATACAAAGCAGGAGTTAATTGAAAATGACAATTTTTTCCATAAATTAATTTTTTTTTGCACTCGTTAATTTCACTTTCACTTTGTAGCTTGTGTGCTGCTGCTGTCTCCCTTCTACTAGGACGCATTGGCCGATGGAGTAGAAAAAAGATAGATGCGTCACAAACCGAACGCTTAGGCCGATCGTGCCTCTCTATCGCTTGTTCCGCGCTCTCGCTTGCACACTCGGCTTAGGCGGAACGTGACAATGATTCGTGCTTTTTCGTGTGTGCAGCCGGCGTTCATTGATTTATTAGACGTTATCACGTCAAAAATGATTAAACCCGTGTTCATTATATACTTTTGGTTTTGATTTATCATTGATTTAATGAAATAAAATTTCGTCACTCCACCACTGGTTTCCTTCAACACAAATAGAAGATGAGAGTAAAGTTGTTCCCTATAAATCGTATGCAGCATTATCATTCCAGTTCAGTGGCGCCCGACAGGGTACTGACAACGCTCTTTACTACAAACTTCCACCCCACGCTGACTAAAACCATTTCGGTGTAGGTAGGAGATATACGAGGACTCTACTTACCTAAGTATTTTACAAAAGGTTGACCACACAATCTATTAGGGCTACACCCGAGGCCAAAAGTAAAAATTTTGGTGTTTCAAAAATGATATTTCGAACTTATTGATGGCCACAAAGCTACGAAAAAATGATTAAATTAAATTATGTATACTTCAAACTATTTCCAATAGAAATACGGAGACTTTAAAATAAAATATATTTAAAAAATACTTAAAGAGCACATCAAGTTCAAGAAAATAAGCAAGCTATTGATATTTGTCGCTTGGAAAACGTAGATAATTATAATCTTGGTTAAAAATCCTCGTTTATTGAAAAATATTGATACTACTGGTGATTTGAAAGAAGTTGAAAATTGGTTGATATCTTACTGTCGCGCGTCTTAAGAAATTGTATTATATAATAAAATGTGTCGTTTTTAACTAAAACGGTTAACTAGAGCCTTTAAAATAAAAGGGGTAGCACTTTGATTTTGAGTTGAGATCTTATTGGATCCTTACATGTCTGCTAGACTATACACTAAGTAGTTAGACCTTTGTAATTCAGTGCCTAGACTTTATACACAGATCGTCAAATGGAAGTAGTTCCACTAAGGTCCTCTGATTTGAGGCCCTTCCCATTAACTATTACAACTTCGCTTAAGTATTCCAAGACATTGGCTTTATGGAGACGGTGGATAGTCATAAATCTTCTCTATTCTCGGCCGTAATTTTGAATAATGAGGAATGTAACCTTCGCACTTTGGGTTGAACAAGAACACGTATGTAATACGAGGGAGGGGGCGGGGGTTGAATCAGGTGGACTCAGTGACAGCACAATGGAATTCCTTATGTGAGAATATGTCTATAGGTTTAATTTAATTTTCATTAATTCACATGAAACATTCGATACCTTCTATAAAAAAATTGGAAACGAATTTGAATTGACGCTATTTATATTATCACCATTAACTTTAAATCGTAAAAAATAAAAAACAAAGTGATTTTTATTTAATTTAAAAAAAACGAATTTGAATGTTTGCAAAAATTTTCACTCTTAGTAATGCATGGAACTTCATATATTACCTATGCAAGATTATAAATTTTACGGTAAATATTAATATTGCATATTTTATTTTATATCCCTACAGAGATGAGGTAGAAGTTTTTCAAATTCAGGAATATGGATATTCGAGCGTTTAAAATATATACCTACTCCCGTCTTGGGATAAAATCCAGATTTGTGTACAAGTATTTAAACACGACCCAAAATGTTGTATTAATAATATTGCGTTGTCTTATCCGCATCCAATGGTGTATAGATACACCGAGTGCAGTTAATCTTGGTCATGTGTATCATCGTATGAAAAAAAAATATATCACATTGATTTAAAAATTTCTTAATATTTAACCCATCGGGAATCAAACCCGCAACCTCATGCATGGTAGCTCAATGCACTAACCTATATATCACGAGGCTGACGTATTGTCTTACTGATTAATAAAAAAATTTTATAATTTATAACACTCATTTATAAGATTACTTTTAATATTATAAAATTATTGTTTTTAATGTTAGGGTAAATCCAAATTTTCATTTTACAGCCGACCTGTTATAAAAGCTTTTTCATCAAATTTAAAAACAATCATAACGTTATTTTGTGTTATACCTCTTCATTTTGAAATTTAACCGTTAATTAAAATCCTGTGTTACGATTGAAAAATAACGACTTTCTTTTAATTAGAAGAGTTTCCGAGGAATATTCGTCCTTATAAAATACTTTTAATGATGGTTTGTGAAAGTGGCTTTTTATTTATTTGCATAGTTAGGAGTTTCGTCATTAGATTTTAATGAGTTACTTAGGAATTGTAAGTTTGTTCGTTATAAAATTTAATACCGCCATAAGTCAGCAATAAAGCACACAATCAATAATTACGTGTTATAATGACAAAAATCAAACACATAAATAATTGTAATATGTATAAAAATAAAAATAGTATTTCAATTTTGTAAAACGAAAATAAAACTGAAAAAATATTTGAATTAGTCATAGGTATCTGAAGAAAACTAAGAAATCTCATTTTTTCTTCGATATTTTAAAAAGCTATAAATTAAAAAAAAAAAAACAAAATCAAGAAGAAAAATTGGAAAATCGATTTCCAATTTTCTGTTATGATTTCTTCTTGCAAATGTACCTGCCGGAGCTGATGGATGCGGGCCTGACATGGGAGGAAACGAGAGAGTTGGCCGGCGATAAGGTCTCCTGGAGAGGTCTTGTGATGTCCACGTGCTCCAAATAGGAGTGAACATGGTGAAAGATGAAAAAGATTTTGGTTTTCAATAACAGATTATGTTTAGGTATCTTCTGCCTAGAAAAATACTTTCTCCCATGAATGTATATTTCATCTCAAAGTGTGAAACTGATATTAACAGCATTGAAAAAAACCGTGGTAGGCATGCCTAAGGGTTTTTAAAAAAAAAATGCGGTGTAAGTTTTCGAAACGATAATGTAATTTTTTTAGGACTTACATAATAATATCATATATCATCTTACAGTAGGTTCAGTAACATTATAAATAATATTTTTCAAATTTACGGGATAAATTGCAACGCCCCAGAAGCTGTCATGCTTAGCAAATAACCATAGAAAAAGTGTATTTTCAGAAGTCTCGTTAAACGGTAAAAAGAAGCTCAGAGTTTTCTTATCTTGACATTTCCACCGGCCAATGGCGAAGCTGGATTCAAGAGGTTCCGTGCTCCGCCGAGCGCTGTGGAGTGGTAAACTACTGTACCGACCGAGCACATTCCGTCTCAGGTCCGCCATTTTGTGCTCAAGTGACATCGCGACACTTCGCTTATAATTTGTTCCATCTCAGTCTAAATATTTTCGGAACACGTAACAAGGTTGGGAAATTTTATAACTCCCTAGAAAAAAAGAAAGAAACTTCAATGGAAACTAGTTTGTGGGAGTTGAAAAAAGAGCCCTTATAAACGTAAAAATGCACCATAGTTTTAAAGTCACCTATCACCTACTTACAGATTTCACATCCATCCATTTTGAGGATTTTGATTTTAAGCATTATTGTGCTTAAAATATATTTTCAATAAACCCGTGCATTAGGCCTCGTTTAGGTATGTATCTAGATAGATAACAAATGTAGGTAGATGCGGCAAGTAAACTTAAATATCTATAGGTAAAAAATAAATAAACTGTTAAAACCACGAAGTTTTTCATGAGTTTGTAAGGTTACAAAATATAAAAACAACTCTTTAGATATCGTGGGTATACTGGCAAAAAACGCTAACTTGAAGATATGCTGTTTGGATTTAATGATGCAGTATTGTTAAGTTTTTAAAGCTCTACAATCGGCAGAAACACAAATTTTAGGATAACTTATAAAGCGCTTTTTTTCTGAAGTACCTAACCTAAAATCATATTTCTTTCTTTCTCTAAAATAAAAAGGAAATATTGCTATTAACAATAAAAGTTTTTCTAAGTATGAAAAAATTAATTACATGTTTGAAAAAATGAGAAATAATTAATGTTTCAACTCATAATGCAATAGAATAAAAAAAAAAAATAAAAATAGGAAAAAAAAACACAAATGCTTGATTTCTCAAAACAGGTATATTAGAGTTAACGTTTTTTGCCAGTATACCCACGAGATGTAAACCTACCCATTGTTTTATCTGTTTTCAACATTATGATATTATGAATATTGTCGATCGAAGATAAATTCAATAACACTGACTTCGACTTCTCTACTAAACGACTAAAGATTGAATGCATTTAGTTAAATTATGGAAAATAGTTAGGCATTTAAAAAAAATTGTTAACGAATTATTTAAGAGCCAAATTAAACAAGAAGGTTTAGAAAAATATAAATCGATAATTTTAAAAGAAGACTTAAAGGAAGATAATGTAGCTGACAATATGAGAAATATATCATGCGTTGAGTTGTTCCTCGTGTTAACAAAATTTTACGCATAACGTATTTACATTCAAAATAACACATGTGTATACAGACTTCATAATGTTTTTTGTACAAAATAATAAATTTTACATCAGAAAAAATAAATGTTTACACACGAATTCCTAGAAGATAAATACAAATTACTGTTATATTGAAAATTTCAATAGGAAAACAGTGTAATGTTTCAAAATAAAAACAAGTGATATACCCCACAGAAAGAAAAAATATAGAAAATCTCGCATTTGTATTTTTAATTTTTTAATTTTGTTTTATATTTCTTTATTGTTTCAACGCCGTAGGGCTTTTACATAACATTTTTAAAAGTTATTGGATAAATATAAAAAAATAAACTGAATAATAATTTAGTTTCTGTAGATATTTGTATGAAAGGTAGGATAAACAAAACACGACACTAATTTATAGTAGAGATTTAATGGAACATCACTTCATTTTCTTCTATAATTTCTTTGTGGATATTGTCTTGTGTGAACGATAAAAATAAATTTGAATATTTGAAAATATTTAACAATAGAAAACAGCCCTAAATTAAAATATTTGAGTATATCTTAACTCTAATGCTTTTTTTTTATAACAAAAAAAAAATCATTATTATTTCTTGAAAGAAAACGTTAACGTGCTCGGTAAATGTTAAATAATAACCCAATGAACAGCAAGACCCGTATTTTGGCAATCTGTTTTTAAAACCATTGAAATCTATAGGTACGGTTAAATCTACATGTAAATAGCAAAGGTATGCTAGGATGAACTGTGTTGCGTTCAATCGTTAAATTAAATCCTTTCTGCTAATGATGTGATGGTAATTATATAAATTTTAAGGGGTTGGTTTTGTAGTTGAATACGTACAAGTTTGTCAGGCATCGTATTATTATTAGACCAAGTAACAACTTAGTTCAAAAAAGGTCATAAATAGGTTCTAGAAACTAATTATCACCTTTTTAGAATTAAAATTGTTACTTGGGACCTGGCGTATATAAACTGATCATTGAATCCGTAACAAAAAATTATTGAATAAAGAAAGCGTTAGTCTAAAATTGGATTTGGAACAAAGCAGAACCTAGGTAATGGTACGTAAGCCCAACTTAACCCGCACAAAGCCAGCCTTTATTCCTAACCCAGTATGTTTATAATCATTGCTAGCAAGCTCGTAATCCTTCCCCGCTGCCCATGCTAGTGGAAACATGTGGATGGACTTCTATAGAGAATTATTTCAGCAGAATGTTGAGATACCGTTTATTATGCCGCACTGGCCAAGAGGCTCAATATCAGTTGTGAATCACATCATTTTGCATTAAACCTCATTTAAATGAAATCATAAGAACTCAAAAAGGATTTTAGCCTTTTAATACGTCCACAATATAAAACATCAGACAGCGTTTCACCACATAGACCATCACATATCTATTTTCGATGTCTTTTCAAAAATATTGATATAAAATTCATAATGTGTATTTGACGAAGGAAGGTAGTCAATAAAAAAATATTATCTTAAAACTCAGACATAACTGGTTACTATATAAAATGTTCATACGCTTCAATTTAATTTCTTAGAGAGTTACGAAATTGAATTCATTCAATATATGTACACAAAAAATACATGCAATGAATTTGGAAATAAGGTTTTTGCTTAAAGTCCTCTCTAAAATAAGCTTATCATATTATGGGCTTGTTGAGAATATAAAAAAGAAACACAAAAATTTATCAATTTTATTGTTAAACTATTTGTATAATTAATTTTAAAACAAAACTTGAAGTAATTGTTGTAAGATACGTAAATTTTGTTTACATCAAAAGTTACGCGGTTCTTATGAAGATGAGATTGAATCAACTGTTTCAAAACTGTGATTAATCAATAAAGTTTTATTTGAAAACGGTTCATTTTTAATTAAAGTTTAATAATTTATCGCATACACTCGAGCTATTTGAAAGTTTCATATACTAAGGCCACCCTGAAACTTACCACTCGATGGTAAATAAAACGTTCTTTTATGTTTCTTAACAAAGAGTTCTCCTAGACAGAATATTTCTTAGCACAGGGTAAAACGACAGTTGGAAATTACTTTTTGAATTGAACCATTTACCGTTGGAAGTTCTTTCAGGTGCTGGATCCATCTGTACTTGTAGAAAGAGATTCCTAGATTTTTCTAGAATTATTCACGAACACCCCGCGCCAATTGCCGAGACTTGTGTCAACTTAAGAACCTGTGAAGTGCAGTGTAAAAGGTTGTCTTGAACCCAGACCTTTATAAATTACCTCTTTCAATTGCATTCAACAAATAATAGTAAAATTATTAGAAAAATGGAATAATAATAACAATTGAAATTATTTATAACGCATCATTGTTGATACAGCATAGAAATAAAAAACAAGAAAAACAAAGAATTACTTAAAATTGTAAAAAATAATTATACATTAATAATACAACAGATAAAAAAGGAGAAAAAAAACCATTGATACTCAAGAGTTATTGCTGTTAAGTTATTATATATTAATTAGGGAATTGTACCTCTTTCATTACTATAAAGTTTTTTATAATAAGAAATATCTAGCTTTACCCTTGACCAAACGTGATATTTACTCGGTTAAAACAAAATGCCGCCTTTATAACGCCTGCATCACATCTGTTCTCCTCTATGGCTGCGAATCATGGCACCTAACCAGGGCCCAAGACAGCAGACTTCTGAGTTTTGAGAATAGGTGTCTTAGAAGAATTTTGGGTGTGCGGTGGTTTGACTTTGTAAGAAACACAGAGGTGAGGCAACGGACACAGCAACCCTTGGTATCTACTGACATCCGGCGAAGGCGTTTCGGCTGGCTAGGCCATATACTACGTATGCCTCCCGAGAGCCTTAACCATGCTTGCCTATTTTACAAGGCATCAGGTTCTCGGCGTCCTGGTCGTCCACTGTTGACAATTCGTCGGCAGTTTGCGTCAGAGCTGCAGGAGGTGGACTTGACTTGGGAGGATGCACGGGAGCTGGCAGCCGATCGCTTGGCCTGGAGGCAGTTTGTGGATTCTATATGCTGTCCACATAGGGAGCGGATATGGTATAATGAATGAAAATGAATGAACCGTTATAAGTGTACATGAAAAATTATAATATTAGTCTATGTAAATTATGTAGTACTAAATAAATATAATAATAAAAAAAAACTTTATAAAGCGTAGTATTAATCTCGTCACTAGGTTAAAGTACCAACAGTAAAAATACAAACGGCAAGGGTAGAATTAATACCCCTCGTTATATCGAACGCTAAGTAATGGCAAAGGATTATAATTTTAATTAAATTAATCTGGCGATGTCCCTTCAGCTACTGGCTTCCTGAAATATGGCGATCAGGGAATACAACTTTTAAGCTGTTAGGGATGATCTTAAAGGATAAAGGACATTTATTTAACATACATAAATAATATATATTTATCCCGGATACATTAGGAAGCCTACCTTTCGTTTGATTAAAAACCTTGTAAATTATTATACTAAACGCTGATATTTAAAAAAATGTAGAAATTACAGAATTATAATAAAATATAATAAGTAACTTTAAAGTTGTAGTGATAAGTTAATTTTCATGTTTTTGTTTGAATGCTTCTTTTTTTAAGGTTTTTAGAAAAAAAAACAATTCCTACATTATTATAAACGAAGTGACAATATAAACTAACGTAAATAAATTACATGTTCTTGTGTATTTTAAGTAGTTGACGTTATTTGAGAATGCCACATGATAAAGTTAAGTCCGTATGTAGTTGAGTGATTTACATTTATCATTTTATTATGTACATGATTAAAAAAATGCATAATTTGGCTTTCAATGTGACGAAAAATATTTATTAAAACTAAATAAATTACTACTACTTTCCCTTATTCGCACCCAATGGTGCATAGGGCACTGCATTGGCACACCAAGTGCTGTGCATTTTGATAATTTTATTACCTTAAGGCAAGATAATCAGTCATTAATATGAAATTCACATAAAATAAATATTTCATTGCGACCCCCTACGAGAATCGAACCAGCGACCTTATGCACGGCGGCCAAACGTGCAACCACTTTGCTACGAGGCGGACAACACAATCATAGGCATTCAAATGGTTCATCCCGATTTTTTATTTTTTATAAAAAAAATTGATTGAAAAATTACAATATCAAGGGAATTTTTTAAAAATTTTTACGATGTCGTATGAATTTTTTAGCGCTTTTTCAAATCGCTCGCAAAATCCTTCATTTGGCGCGCATGCGGTGTGACGTCACAGCAATCTAGGCGCTCACTTCGTAATGAATTTCACGCCTTTCATGGTAGACGGGTATGACGTCATTAAACAATAACGGGCGTTAAAAATCATTCGTATTTTCGTGTTTTTAAAACATAAATTTATAAATGAAAACAACATTTTCGATCATTGTGTTTTATATCGTTGGAATTGTAAAAATATACTTTAAATATTTATAACGTTTTTAAGAATATTCGTGTTTTTGGGAAGTCCCCTATTGTTGATTCGGCATTCTTTTTGTAACACTTTATAATGAATTACGATGAAATAAAATAATGTTGTAATATGTTACTAATTTGATTTATTCCATGGAAATCGTTTTACCACCACCCGGATTCGGGAGTATACATTGTTCTCCCTTATGGTTGTGTTCATTCTGTTTCTATTAAATAAATCGATCTATTTTATTTGATAATTTAAAGAATTTAAATTTTACAGTTTTAAATTTACTAAAGCCTTAAGTTGAGTTCTGAAGAAGTTTTTATTATTATTTATTTGAAGACATTTGCCATATTAATTACGTCGTTAAAAGTAATTAATGAACTCTCCTTTTCAGTTTTTTCACAATAAGTTCGTTACAATAATTAAAAATATTTTGTAAGTAGAGTATTTTTCGCCAAATCATACTTTTTTTAAATAATTGAAGAATCGGAAACACTGAAAAATAACGAAGTTAAATATTTCATCACGAGATGATATAAAAAAAGAAATTTTATATCCTTGGGCCATTTTACAAGGATTTTCCTAATAATTAAGAGCTTGAAACTCGCCTCTAACCTCGAAACAGAATTAATTAGTGGTGTATTCTTCGAATTATTAAAAAAATTGTGTACTCGCAAAAACGACTTCTAACTTTGAGTTGAAAAATTATTTTATTCTAATAATTAATTAGCTTCAAAAATAATAATATTTCTGAGAATTTACGTGACATAATTTATTTTAAGATGCACAATATCTTTATGGGTCAATATCGCTGGTGAATGGTTTTCGATTCGTAGCATATAAGCAAAATAAAAAATGTTACATGGTGTGGATATTCGCTAATAAGCGGAATGGGGAATGTTATAGTACGTAAAGTGGCCACTTAACCCAGCCAATGACAGGCCATAAGCCCTGTAAACGCTCGAATATCCATATTCCTAAATCTGAAAAAAATTATACTTCATCTCTATAGGGATATAAAAATGAAAAAATAGAATTTTGTTCACAAATTAGTAGAGGTACTTTTTAACGGCTCTTTTTTGCCCTCATATTCAGAAAAAACTACAAAAATAAATTATTAAACTCTACGTTTATACACATGGTGTAATACTAAAAACGTATCTCACTGAAGTCTTGAAGAAGGCAAAAACATTTTATAAAGAACGATAAAAAAGTACAATATGCAGAACAGTCTGAAAACTTTTGTTACTTGGAAACTTTAGAGGGTTGAAGTTAAAACGAACGGCCTGTATAAATTTGATAAAATATGCGCCAATAATTCACAAAAAGGGTCAAAAACTCTTCAGCATTTTTTGATAATTTATTTCACTATCAAAATAATTTCTAACACAGAGATAAGAAGAAAGAAGTTTGTCATAAAACATATCTTAACCAGTATGGTAAAAGGCAAGAAAACTTACTGTAATGGCATAATTTGCTTCCTGAAATAAATTTTACAAGAAATGAAAAATAAAATCTTCACTGAATTTTACCCATGATGGACCCACATTCAAATCTCAACAGAGACAATAAATTTGAAAGGGAATATGGATATCAACATATTAACAGGGTTTATGACGTGTCATTGATTCCCATATTCCCTTCAAAACCTCTTGTCTCCATTTGAATTTAAACTGTAATACTTTGTTTATATTTCAAATTCCCACCTTTTTTAGGTTTTGTATAAAAAATAATTTGTTTCTCTACTCTTCAATCAAAACCACTCTGAGTTACGTTTTCATAAGTTGCAGGGTGAATCCCGAGTTACGTTTACATAAGTTGCAGGGTGAATCACAAGTTACGTGTATGTTAGTTAAGGGGTGAGCCTGGCTCGGCATTAACGAGGCTTGAAACCACTTATGCAAGTCTCGCCCATAACATGAGGGGTTGTTGACGATAGCGCAGTGATCCTAAGGCGCACACTATACTCTCAATACATACTATCCAAAAGCGTATTTCGGATTCGTTAAAATATAATTTATGTGCATACCTAGTATGACTGTTTACTGTAATTATACTTGACTTCATGATAGTTAGAATATAAGCGAATTTATGGAAAGATCTAATGATTATCGTCCCACCTTAAGTTGAAAATCCAATAATTATAAAATATTTATTTAAAAACGTGTTTTTTTTTACCTTAAAAAAAATTAAATTTTGATTCCTTGGGCTGGCGTGAAGTGTAAGTATTATCGCTTTTCCATCATCTAAAAAATAATCAAGACTAACTGATACTATAGGTACCTATTCAATGTATTACGATACGGAGACACTGAGGGATCGTAAGGGTAGCGGCATTGTGATTTTCTTTTGAATTGATCGATGCGTCGCCCTCTTTACTTAACTTCACTTTGGCCCTGAAATTTGCTTATGCATTTGAAATAAAAAAAATTTAAAGTCCTGCATAAAATAGCATGATTGGTCGAGGTCCCCAAGAACTCTATAACAGTTGTAGATAGAGGTGGAATCGATCCAACAGACCATTGATTGTTAGTGTTGACTTATTTTTATCACAATGACAATCTTAAAATTGCAATCGAGTTGTGCTGGACTGAAAAAATACTCAATAGTCTTTAAAAACAGTCTAGGGAAAGGGTGGGGCTTTCATTGTGAGACCATTGATTGTAGAAAGTAGTATCAGGGTATGACTTCAACCCATATTGATATAATGATACGGATTGAGCGACTTGAGCGTGTAATGTTCGCCTAACTGCCTTCCACTCCACCCTCTTTCCGTAGAAGGCTTCTAGGGCACATATTTCTAGGTTCTCGTAGATTTCAGCCTGCATGAGAGCACTTGGAATAACTCAGCTGCGATAAGATGATATTTCAAGTGCATAATAGTTATGTTTTGCTAGAAAAGGAGTAATGAATTTCAGTAAAATACAAGCTCTCTGCAGTTGAATCCTAAAATATGTGCATATGTGCTTCAGCTGTATTTTATACTTTTGAACTGAGGATCTCAAGTAGGTAATTATTAATTTCATCCTCTGAATGCTGCATTAAAAACTCACATAATACTTTTAAAATTTTAATCTCGAATTTCGTAATATAGGTAATTATTCTTAGTTGGCTTCGAACAAGAATTTCAGAGAAGTGACATTCCATACTTGAAAAATACTACCGTGTCTGAGGTGTCTAGTTACCTACTACATCAACCTAAGAAAGCGTATATTAAAAAAAATGTGTGTAGAAACGTCCCATTAAGTGAATTTTCGTCAGAAGGTATTTGATAAATTTTGAGTTTTCTAATCTTCCATTAAAAAAAAAAATTATATCCAAAGCCGTTTTATATCATTTCAATATTTCGGTTGAATTTAATAAAATACCAAAGTGATTATTTATTGTGCAATATAATGAATACGTAATAGTAAATACTTAAATGAATTACTAAAAATGCATTGCTATAATATATTTTTTTTAAATTGTTGTGTTGTAAAGTAAATGTTTATAAGTAGATAGTCTTGTAAATGCAATTAAAACTAAACTTTCAATATGAAAATATCACAAGTCTGTTCATCCAGTACAACAATATGTCTCTGATCCATTTTTACAAATTATATTATTAAATGTCAAATATTATATCATTTGTTCAATTTTAGTCTAAAATGAAAGAAAAGTCCATTTCTACCGTTACGTCGCGTCTGCATTCCCGTGTAATTTAAATTAATTTATTCTCCACTCATTCATTTCATTTTAACAAAGAATTTCTTATCTCCCTACAATTTGTCTCCGGAGCTGTCTCTTATTTTTCAGATACACACAACACAAAGAAAACGTGTTGGCGGTATGGACGTTCGTATACAATATACTAAGTTGACAGATATACACGTATTAATACTGTCAGCCAGGTACTAGAAACCTACAATATGTACACATTGTGTGACAGTGTGGCGCACGACACTACGCCGCGCCACTCTGAAGGGTGGTTTTACACTTTTTCAGATTTTCAGACTTTTCAGGTTTCTTTTCATGAAAGAAACAAAGAGAAAGAAAGAAAGCTACATAGACTTATTTTAAAACAACTGCGAGATTCCAATCAACTTTATTTTGGTTTTAAATTTTTTATCAAAAAAATTTTTCATCTGTGAATTTGAACATTTCACATAATAATAGGTATATAAAATTTTTATAAAAATATTTTTTTTAAAATATTTTTTTTTTTTACCTCTTCGTTCTTGTTTTACCTCTTCCGGATTTAATCCCATTTTAAGCGACGAATATTGGTAAATAAACCTTTGACTGCGTTCAAACTCTTGTAAACAAATAAATGGATTAACCTATGATGGGCTTTTATCGGTCTGGTTTGGCTGTTAGGTTGGTTTCTCGGAGCTTGCTAGGATGATTTGTGCTACTCATTCTTGTGACAAGTTGCCCCAGTAAATCCTTGATTCCCAACTCCCATATTTTTTGTCTATGCCTTCCTCTATCCAAAAAGCCAACATCGTCTATGGCTCATCGCGGGTAGACTTAAAATTTTGTAACAATTATTGCATCGTCAAAAACGCACGCTTTTTCCGCAAACTCACTAAACTAATCTTATCTCATCTTATAATCTAATCTCAACCGCATTTAAATTGAACTTCGAACTCTTTTAAACCCATCATCCGTTGCTATTGTGTCTATTGAAATCTTGTGCTCCGTTTTGTATTTTGTTTTGTGAAGTTATTTGAAGTTAGTGCAAGCCAGAAGATTTTCCTTTTCCAGCCTCCATAATATCCAAGGTAGGGCAATTTTTACTGGATTGACTGGTGTGGGTCTCCTGGCATCGCCTGGGATCTGAATCTCTCGTTCTGCCTCCTTCTCTCGCCTCATTCAATACTTAAATTCTCGCACGCATCAGCAGCTCTCGTTGCCAATGAAAGTCGAAAAACAGTTGCTTTAGCCACACCACGGTCATTATTGATTTTTCAACAGAAAACAGGGACAAAAAGCTCCGAAAAGGAATGGGCACCTATATTTACAAAAATTCCTTATAATTCCTATATAATCCAAAAAATTAAAAAAACATAAAAATAATATATGCTTTCAATAATGCATACTGGCGATACATTCGATGTAAATTTTAATGCCTACAAGTTGGCACTTCTAAATTATTTCAAGGCCGAATGTATCGATTAGTGTGCATACAATTTGGGTTCTAAAGTTTAATGTTTGAAATGCAATGTTTATTTGATGCTGGATTATTTTTATCATTTTTAATGTATATTATGATTTCGTGTATTTGCTGTAAATATTTCATATGTAAAATGCACTGAGTGCCGTTTATTTTAATAAAATAAAAATAAAAAAATTTACCAACCAACCGGTCTAATAAAACTAATACTGCTTTCCATTATCTGCACCCAACGGTACATAGGGTACTGCATTGGTACTCCAATTACAGTAATTCATAATCACAATCACGTGTTACATGAAGGCAAGATGATCATTTTTATGCTTCGGTGCCAGTCCAAGGTATCACTATGAAATATTTAAATATAAAAAATGACATGAAAATAAATATTTTTACCCCTATAACTAGACAAAATAGATAGCCAAATGCGCTATCCTCAGCACTGCGAGGCGTAATATTAAGTCTTTTTTTTTTAAAAATATCTCAATTCAATTTTGCACGAGTGCGGTTGCTGGTTTATGTCAAGGAATAATTGTGTGAAAGTAACTGCTTGGTGAAGATGACATTAAAATAAACAGAGTGTTTACTGACTCATGTTCAGGTTCTTAACCTTGTCACTTTTCATCAACACAACAGGATAATAGCTTTTCCCCGAAGGTTTCTTTAGCCAGGGTGTTGACTCATAATGGCAGTGTTGTGATAAAGGATGTTGTGGTAAATGATACTTCTCTATAAACACATTAGTGAAAGGTCGATTTCAGTATTTTATCCGAGAGGTATTTTGCTGTAAATATATAAAAGTCTCTACGGATTTATTAATTCTTGCATAAGTTTTAGAATATTATAGCATAAAAACATAAAATTTTAATCACATGAATCAAAATACAAACTACACAAGAATGCCTTTTTAAATATATTTAACTTTTTGTATTAATTTGTTATGTTTCACAGATTTCAAACATTTTAAAGTTTACCTAAAATACATTATAGGTGTGGGGTTTTTAGTGCGAATAAAAACTAATATTTATATTTTTGCGTGAAATGATTATTACTATTAAACTACTCAACCACGACTTATATTTTAAGAGTTCATGTACGTTTTCTCAAAAAGATTCACAACCTTAGTAAATTTATGTAACACACATTTAATAATGAAATTTATAAAAAATACTCCTAAATTACAACAAGCGCAGTTCGTTAAAAATATCTGTATATGTTTTATGGCACAGAGAAAATATTTTTTCCTTTGGGTATACTGGTATTACAGAAAATATAATATAGTTGGATACATTTTGGGCTCTACCGGAAGGAATCGGCGTTAGGGGATTATTGTAAGATGGCGCCTAATCCCCGAAATAGTGGACATTTTCTAGGGGTGGATTAGGCTATCCTGCTGATTCGCACAACTATATTACTTCTTATTTATAGACACTTCGTCGACTCACTACTTTGTCCAACAACCCTTGGGCACTTTTTATGTTCTTCGTTTTTAGGACGTTCTAACTATTTTAATAAACCTGGGTAATTCAAAAATATTATATATTATTTTAACACAAAATTTAGATTTTTCGTAAAATAATTCGTTAAAAATATCAAATATTCATAAAAATAGATAATGTTGTGTTTTTGTCATTTTACGCTAAATATAAAATGATCTTTCGGTGGAAATTAAGATTTACATTCAAGGATACCTTACAATTATGCTTCACAAGAAATCCCCAGTCTTGGGTGTAGAAACTTTAACAATATTACGACTTTTCTTGCAAAGTGTGTAATATTAAGCTTAGAAAATCGCGCTTCAATACCTTTCAAATTGTGTTAAGTTTTCCTCTAAGTGACTCTTCAGGAACTAATAATGATTTATTACTTAATAATTTTAAATAAAAAAATCGAGAGCAATTATCATCATAATATATGTCTTCCAAGTATTTATTTTTTATATTCTAATACTGCCCCCTAAGTAAAATAATAAATGCATCCTGCTCCGTACAAACATATTTGTATGAACTAAGGACAAATAGTAAAATGAATCGATCATTGTATAAATTCCAAATGTATTTTTTTGTACTCAAAGCATTCGAATGAAGAAAAAGATGAACTGACAGTAAGTTTTACTTGTTCATAAACACCTTAAGTTATTTATTTATTAGTTTTTTTGTACAAAGTGTTGTGTGCAAGAGTTGTGTATATTGGCGTAAAATGACGGAGTTTTTTCGTGAAATATCTCTCCAGGCGATTGTTGTTAAAAAAATCTTGTAGAAATATATTATACAATCCCTTATAAAAATATAAGATCCAAAAAAGTAAAATATAAGACGTAACTAACCATTTATTAGCAAGATAAACTTGGATTTTTTATTGTCTCATCACTTTTTTTATAGTTTTCAATGCGTGAATTAAGAACTAAGATTTTTAATTGGCACATCTATAAATAATGCGGATTAAAAATAAATAAATTATGAAGCTCAAGTAGCATGTGGAAAGTAAAGTGTTTGTTGTGTGTTTTTTGGTTAATTTGTGCATAATGGAGTTCTGGTACCAACCCTTATGTATGGAAGGAAGCGAAGCATGGAGTTGGAAAAATAAGGATGAAAGTAAATTGAATGCAGTTGAAATGCGATCTCTCAGGCGAATGTGTGGTAAAACTATGTATGATAGGTGCACTAATGTTGAAATTAGAGCAGAATGCAAGGCTGAGATAAGCATTATCGACAAAAAATAGAAAGGTCTTTTACGTTTGTTTTGGTCATGTAGAGCGAATGGATGATGAAAAGAACGGCTAAAAAAATATATGATGCGACTGTGCCTAGATGTAGAAGTCGAGGAAGGCCGAGAAAGACATGGCATGATCAAGTAAAACAAGTGCTTGAAAGTGGGCATGTAAGAAGTCGGAATAATCGACGTGCGTGCATGAGAAGATGTATGAATGTGGAGTAAGCAAGAGAAGTATGCCAGGACAGAGTGGTGTGGCGTTCTATCCTCTCTGCCCACCCCTTCGGGGAAATGGCGTGATGGTTAGTTAGTTAGTTAGTTAAACAATGCGGAAATATCCTGTCTTGAATAATATGTTTGCTTTTATTGTATCCTAAAATAGAAGAATGCTGAACTACAGAAGTGCAAGACTTTTCTCAGAAAAATCATAAAAAGAACATTCATTGGAATATCAAGGGGAAGAAGTAAACTTACCGTAGAAGTTCATTCTAAAATAATTCGAAAAAATCTTTTAGGCGAAGATTTAAATGTCTGAGTCTCCCGATGCCTAGACATAGTCAAGAGCTTTGTTTCTTTTCAGAGTCGTTCTAGAGAAATCTAAAATGCGTTCTTACAGAGCACTATCTCGATTGATCCCTAAAGTTTAATGGTATAAGTTCCTCGCAAGAAATACTCGTCCCCTAAGCACGCTGAGTTCACAATCTAGTGGTAACTGGGGCGAAATTTGTATTCTGTCATGAGCACGGGCCGAGTTCGGATAAGGTGGCCCCGAATGGAATATGACATCCGACCGGGGCGGGGAAGGAATTTCATCCGGGGGGGGAGATTAATCAAGGGGAACGTTTGATGGAGAGGTAAGAGACAAAAACCCATGAAGTGGTACATATAAAAATAGTGTACTATACCCGATTCTTCTTCATCTTTAACAATAATAAGTCATCCACTCATTCAGGCATTGTCGTCTGTTTTGGGCTCTGAGTTGCTATTTGGATTCTGAATTACTCTTTATATCGACCGTCCATTGTCTTGGAGGTCTTCCTATAGGTCTCCTTGTAGCTGTAGGCTTCCAGTTTATCAGACGTTTGGTCATTTAATACTCATTTTAGCGCACCACAAGTCCAGCTCACGTTCCCTTAAGCTCCGCTGCCAACACCCTCTCATGAACATGTTTGCTAACTTACCTTACTTACGTGGAGGTATAAAAACATTCATCTACATTGCATTCCGTTTACTTAGTCATATTTTTGGTAAATATACTATCTAATATCAACAAAAGAAAAAACTACACTTTCTGTACAAAAGATTATGTCATTTAAGTTCAAGGAAGACCTCCGCCAGGGTAACACCTTGTTACGTCAGTGTTTCCAAAGAAACTTTGAAGCACTTTGAAAACTCTTTAACGGTTAAAAAATTACAATTAATGATGTGTTTTTTTGTGTAAATTTTGTTTTTCTATTTAAAGTTTACATTTTGAAAAGTGGCTAAGAAGGGTAAAAACACATTAAATATTTGGCTATGATCCAACATTTTCTGATATCCCAAAATAGTACCTCACACAATCAGTAATTTTTATTATATGATTTGGAACGTAATTTAAATGGTTCTAAAAAAGATCATAAATAGGTTCATGAACCTGTGGGTTATCTAAAAGGAAGCGTGGCGTTTTTCTCCAAAAAATAGGTGCTCAAATTTTTCTCTGGAATTAATATCAGATATTTTTCCCCCGTCTTAGATATCAACCAGAAGAGTGATTGTATCTTTTTAATATTATGACTAACGTTTTCCTAGCATGAGTTATAGCGATAGTCCAGTAATTAATCCTGGGTGTAGCAAGTATATGTATAAATTGTTGTTTAAAAAAATGTATTTTCTATTTAAAGTTCTTATTTCCCTGCTTACAGTGGTTAAAAAGGGTAACGCCCATTTCCAAAAAGATGATAATTAACAGTTATTTTGTTCCCTTAAATTTTATTACAAAGGTATTTACAGTTACAGTTTCTATTTTTCTTTTCAAAAGCTAAAGTTATGGCCCACACGTAATAATCAAATTACTCCATCACATTTTCCGAACTTCTATTTCTTTAGAGACGTTCAAGTTAATTTTATAAGTAGATACCCTTTTACTCTTTTCCTCTGAAAAATACAAAAGATTTTGTAAACTTGAAGAAAAATTTTTAAAATTTTTTTTATTTTATTTACGGAAAAATCCATTTTTTTTAAAAGGGATAACAAGCAGTAAAAATAAGTGACAGAACATTAAATTGTTGAAGCTAAGACAGTGAGAATAAATGTGGACAAACTCATGAATTTGGGAAGTCCAGATCCCGTTTTAGATACGACACACGAGACAATGGGGCATGAAAACCATAGTTAGTTTTGTGGTGACTAAAACAGCAGTCATTTTTATACATTGAGTCAGTAAAGATGGTGCATCTCCATATCTTGGAATCAATGTTAGATCTACGCTTTTGAAGACTAAAGATTCTATACATTGACTCCATCTCTTCATAGGTATAATCTTCTCTCTCATGTGTTCCTTATTCTACGTAGCCTTAATCCTGTGGATTAGTTTACTGCAAGGTTCTGCATCTCGTTGTCCACTTCACTCTTTCTTCTACAACCTTCTTCAGCTCAATATATGAGGCGCAGTTTGTATCCTCGCAAACTTGTTTCAGATGCTCTCGAGGACGTCCTCTGGAGTTGTGCCCCACAGCCATTCCCTCTATTATGTACTCCAGGAGATCCTCATGTCGCATAATGTGGCCGATCTGATGATTAAGATCCAGGTGTCTGCCTCATTCGATTCTTCTGAGAGTCTCGTCATTTGTGATGTCTTACTGTAAATTGGCATCCAAAGACTATCATAAATAATTTAACTTACATTTTTTGTAAACAAAATATTATTAAGTAAAACCAAGAGTTAACGACTGATGTGCTTTCACTTCCTACCCTGTCCACTTCTACTATGAATTTGCATTTCACTAATACCTCTAGAGTCTTATTAAACACGCTTTGTTGTCCGCCCAGTTATTAATACAAGTTAATACAGCCTTAGCTGTTACAAGAATGAAAATGCCAAAGCTCGAAGTATACTGAGAAAGAGTTGTAGCTCGACTTCATGAATACATTCAGTGGGTGAATTCGAAAACAGTCAAGTCCATTGATCCTTACAAACTCATTGTGTGAGTTTGTTTGATATAGTTTTCAATAGCCTACAATAGTATCAAAACGAATTGAAATTTGAAATAAAAATCAACATGTTCGTTCACGTTTAACCTTGTTGATTGAATTGTTATGAGATGGCTGCTTTTTATTAATATAGTACTAATAATACTTAATACTACAATCAATGAACATTGGGTGCGGATAAGGGATACTAATAGTATTACAATGATATCTGCCGTATGATTTCACAATACGAACAGCTTTCATTGTATGACATCAGAAGCCATGGTATTCCTATTATTCTGCATACTTAATACATATTATATTTATATATGTAACTGGCCAGAATATTTAGCGTATCTTTTGCAAAATGAGTGTGTAGTAATATTATGTACGTGTAATCAATATTTTGGAATAATACAAAGTATAAATATATTTTAAAAAAACTGTAGTTTCAACTGCCAACAGAATAAAATAAAAATTGAGAAATGTTAGATGTAGCCTTGTTTGTTTGTAGTAGCTGTAATTTATTACTAATTTTAGCGACGATAACCTTTTCAGCTTAAGACATTTAGATATGCGGTGGCCCTTAACGATGTACGTCAATTTACAACGAGAATTCTTACCAAATTTCAATGAGAATTTTGAATGGTTTATTCATGTCTAAAAATGTCCTTTCTGGAATAAATTTGTGTACAGATATGAAAGGGGGTTTGTTTACTGTCTTCTCAGGAAAGATTTGCATAAATTGGAATATATTTTTCCACTTTTCGTTGAGTTTCTAGGTCCTTCGAATCTTTTCAACTCCGAAGCGTTTAATTATTACACTCAAGTACGAGCAATTTTGATAGATTACTGTAATGGCGTAATGGAAATGGAAATAATACCTTTTTCCTTTAGGAACGAAAACATAATTGGAAGGAAGTTTTTCACTCCCCCTCAGAACGTTATAAATTTAAATTTGAAAAAAATAAATTTTGTTTCCCGCCAATTCGTGTTAAAAAAGTTTAGGTGTTTCATTTTTTCAATAAACTTTTTACCAGTCTTATTATCATCATAACATTAGGATGGAATAAGCTTTGAAGAAGAATACTATTTCAGTGGGAATAAGTAACATAATGTATGTACATGTACATGCAGCTTACTAGATGCAGATCATTGAACGTCGTAAAACTCTTTTTATCTCATACAATTTCTTCTGGTATGCACAAGATTACATAAATATCCACTCATAACTTTACAGCAAACAAAAATATGACTTAAAATCACGAAAATTCATCTGAAAAACATTTAACATCAGGATCTAAGTAAAATGACTTCTATCTATGTATTGAATTAATTTTTTTAGCAAATATCTTTGTTTCTGGGAATACAGACAGCAACTTTGATTTGACTTGTTATTTCTCACGAAAATGGCGCTTTGCATATCATCCTTTACGAGTTTAATCTAAGAATTCAATTTTCCTTAAAACAAAAATAAAATTTACTTGAAGTGTATGAGTTTTTGTTCATTTCAAATCCCAAGATAGTCTTACTGAAAATAAAGTTTTTAATGAGTGAGGTATTCGATTGGAAAACAAACAAAAAAAACGCTTTTTTATACATATTAAGGAACGTCAAATCACCATTGGAGTAAAGTATTTTAATCAGGCTATTTAACATAAATTATGAAGGCGAAAAATCTTTTGATTAGGGTAATTCGATAAAACGAGAATTTTACTACCCCTTTGTTTGTGCCGTGAATATAAAAATGAAACTCATAATTATTTTTAGCGTTGGATTTAGGACATTTTATTAACACTTCCGGTGTATTTTAAGTTCCACAACAAAGCACCACGGAGATTTATCACTGTGTACGCTCTCCATTTATTATCATAATCTGCATAATAAATTAGGGTAAACAAATACAACAGTTTTGATAGCAAGTATTTACCTCGCTATTTGGGTGCCTCTTATAGAAAAGGAGCATAAAAATCCTACAAAAAATATTTTTATCTCTCAGTAAGTAATCCGATATCTTTTTATTATACGACAGCCTGTCGTTAATGGCGGAAAACTCCATTTTTTTCTTCTCAAACACAATACACTTCCTTGGAACCGCTCGGCGGTAGAAGTTTTTGCATTTGAAAACAGTTGAAAGTGCAATAAAAAAGACAGTAGAAGACTTTCTGATAAAAAGAGTTTCAATATAGTTCTGAAGGGAGCTACTTACAATCCTTGATACTAGAAATTTTTCTTTGGGAAATATATTTCGAAACATCGTTCACCATTTGAAGAACTGAATTGGCTTGAAGCGAGGAAAACCAGCTTTTCTATATTTTTAAAGTCTAAGCATTTTATTTTTATACTATTTTTAAGAACTTCAATATTACTATTTTAAGGATCTACTTAAATGAGTAAAATATACCTTTGGCGATGATAAGAAGAAAAAAAAAATTAAACGCAGGTGACTATTGTATTATGTACAAATGTATGTATGTATCTATATGTATGTATACATATTATGTGCAAAAATATCCAGGTTGAAAAATAATTTTTAAAATATAAATACGGTTCTTTGAATTTTCATAAAATTTGTTTCATAAATTCATTAAAAAAATAGAAAATGGTATCATATATTTGTGTAACCCATAGAAAGGTAGACGATTTCGAAACCTTAAAATGCTCGATAGCTGATGCAAAAAATATGCAAAGATATTTTTTCGTTGTCAGCAGATTGAAAAAGAAATGATCCCTTTTTTTAGATATCCATCCTTTTTTTTTCTCGTTTTGATCTAACACAGTGATATAAAAATACTTTTCTCGCAAACGTCGATATCTTTTTTTTTATCGTTTTACGAAATTCACAAATGTGGTCGTAATCTCAGCCCAGAGACTATAAAGTTTTATCGCGAGCTTTTTATTCACGTCAGAAGAATTTCACTTTAGCGATATTTTTGTTAAATCATGCTGGAATCTCAACATAAGACTTTGATGTTACCTTTCTGAATAAGTTAATTGATAATTAAATATGAATGATCACCGTCAGACCAATAAAACGGCGCCAACTTCTGTTACCACATTTCGAATATCCTACATATTAAAATCTGCAAAAAAAACTATTTAAACTATGAATAGGTTTTATCAGGAATGTTGATATTGAATTATCTGAACTACGAATTATATAATTCTGGCACCTCACAAAAGCTCAGAATGCTCGCTTGATGAGCTTTGAGAATAAGTGTCTGAGAAGGATTCTAGGCATTAATTAGGTGGTTTGACTTCATAACCAACGCTGAAGTTAGGGAACGGACGTAGCTACCTCCAATAACTGGAGTCGTGAAGATGCGGCGATGGACCTGGCTTGGGCATGTACTCCGGATGCCTCGGGAGAGCCTGAACCCGAGCTGCCTCTTCTTTACACCTGCAGATTCCGCCGTCCTGGCAGACCGTCGATGACCATCCTACGGTTGTATTCGGCGGAGCTGATGGATGCGGGCCTGACGTGGGAGGAGGCGAGAGAGCTGGCTGGTGACAGGGTCTCCTGGAGGGATCTAGTGATGTCCACATACTCCACATAGGAGCGAACGTGGCGAAAGAAGAAGAAGAACTATGAAAACAAAAAAAAAGCATTCAACGTTATAAGTGTAAATTTTAATCTTCTAAATCAAAAGCTAGAGAGTGAGAGAGACACTTTTTTAATTTGGAGGAAATTAAGATGGCTTTTATACCAGGTACGAGGTTCGAGGGTTTGCGTCCAGAAAGTGTCCTACCTTTGATAGTTGGTTACTTTTCTTTCAGCCGCACACAACAATGAGAACACTGATGCACTTTCACAATGGCTGATGATCAAGGATTGTTTCTTTATCGCGATAAATTGCCGATCGGGATTTCGCGTAGGTCTTTGAGGCCCGGTGCGGTAAGCGGTGAGGTTCGCGGCTAAGGTCAATTCACTTCTGACGCGGAATGAGGAAGGCGGGGACGGGATCAAGGTAGCGGGTTGAGGTGCGGGGAGTTAAATATGATATAATAAAAGTGAGTGTGTGAAATAATATTAAACTAAATAAGTGCGCGGCGTTACCATAATTCACTGAAATATTATTTTAGTTTTAGGAAACGTTTAACTAGGCGCAAAAATAATTGCTAGAAAGCAAAAATCTAGTAGCGATAAGTGTCTGATTCAAAAAATTCTAAGATTTCATGATCGGAACACACAGTCGAATTCGATTGAGTATCTTATTTATATTCTCGATCGGTTTCCTCTACATTGATCGAGTAACATGGTGGCGTTTTGTGGAACCCATATGCTCCAAATTATTAATTCAGATGACGAAGATACATTTATTATTAAAGTCAGCAATTAGTATGCAATATGCGTCTGTCAGTTTAGTGGTACAATGCATTTCAATTGGTTGCGTTGGTGGCATGTTTAGTGCCCTTATCTGTCATAGTAGTTATGGCAAAACGCATCGGTCAGCCATCTCCATATTTGCCATCAGTCTACTGCATCCTGTAATCCCATATTCATCATAACATATCAAGTTTCAAAATGTGTAAGTATATTAAACAGAAAATTTTCAGGAATGTCCAAATTCGTATATCGATGAAAAAATTGTTTTGAAAAAAATCAAATAAATGAGTCAATAATTATCGTCTTATTACTGAACAACGTGTCTTATATTTGTTAAATAAAATGTGACAAATTTTGTGGACACCTGGATTTAAAGTAAATGTTAGTATATACATTTTTTTTTAATATCGTAAATTATAAGCTATTCAAATTCTTTTTAAGGGATGAATGGTTCATTGTTAAATTTTGGATTCATGATCAAGATGTTCCGATGCAGTGTCCTATACACTATTGAGTGCATATAAGGGAAAGTAGTAGATTTTGGATTGTTAAATTTACCCATACCCCTACGAATTTATTTAATGCAATATTTCAACAGTAATTAATGTATTATCTGGATGTTGTTGCTAAAATTTTAAATCAAAAAATAAAATTACTAGGTTATAATAGCCGTTATATTTGGTACTGCCTTCATACAGTAGGTCGTATGTTGTGTCCGGACAGAAGCTGAATGCTGACGGGTGTAATTCAGGGTGCGATGTGACGTATCGCAAGGGATGAAGGATGACGATTGAGATTGATAATATGTATGAGATATCAATAATTACATGAGCTATAATATGTATGTCTGTAGTTGGGTTAAACTGAATAAACAAGCTAAAAAAATTTAAACTAATGTAAATTTGCCATTGCGAGTAATTAAGTCGGAATGGAAAAATAATTAAAATTTTAGTGAAACCAAGTATAGAGTGAAGTTAGTTTTTTTAAACTAACATCTGCTCAACATAATACTTCATTTGAAAAAAATGGGGCACTTGTAGTGAGGTCTTTGCTTTACCTGCTGAGATAAATTTCGATTAAAATAATAAACAGTTATACTATAATTCTAATTATTCGTAAACATTCCAATTCTTGGGTTAAAAGTGATACGAATAGGCATAGAAACAAGAAACAACACGATCTGAGTGTTAGTTTTTCAGAAAAAGAGCATACATAGTTCTGTAAAAACTACAGGCAATCATAAAGCTCTTTTAGATAAAATAAAATAATTCGTTAGACTTTCAACTTCTTAAAATCGCGTGTCAAAGAAACCAACGAAGAGAAGTATTGGATATAATATAAAATATGTACGTTTGTTTGGTTTACCTGTATAAAAAAGCAAAAGGATTTATTTTGAGGTAAAGTTTTTAGAGAGCAAAAACTATGATTAATTTTTATCAGGCGATGTTTTATCAGGCCAGGAACGTTCAATCAATCAGGATCAGACTCCTGTATAGTAGCTACCTAGGAGATCCATTATGTATTGTGGTTTTGGGTGTAGGAACTAGGCATTTGATTAGATATCCCGGAAATGTTGTGAATTTCAGAAATATTATGTACGTTAACCTGTATAATGTCAAATGCCTACTTTATATATGACTGAAAACTGTAGTTTCCTCAGTGCATTTCCTGTTTAGTTCAAAACCTGTCCAGTCTATCAAATGACACGCTAATCCATAATGCATATTTTTTAAGCGCGATAGTAATTATTATTAGATATTGTTGTTTTCACACAAATTTTAATTAATGTCTATGCCTATTTATATGTAAAAACTGTAGTTTCTTGTGCAGTTATCTTGTTTTAGAACCATTACAGTCTATCAAATGACCCGTAATATGCATATTTTTTTAAGCGCGATTGTAAGTTCTTATGTTTATTTTCCACAAGAAACTGTAAACTGTTATTTGTCTTATATCCAATGCCTATTGAACCTCTACCAAGATATGTATATTATCTATGTATATACTTTTAAGTTTACTACTACTAAGTTTACTTTTCAAGGCATCTTAAAAACGTCTTGAAGCCCACGCAAATCATAAAAAATCATTGAAAAAACTACGATATAATTGGCTATAGTAAAAGGATTTATGTACACTCCCTTTTTATTTATGTTATGATATGACAATATTATCATTTCAAAACGACTATTTATTAGCACTTGGTTTAAAAAGGTTATCTGGTAAGTGTTAAAATGAAAAAATAAAAGTAGGTATTCCACCAAATAAAAAATGTGGGATATACATAATATGAAAAAAAAAAAGTTGATAATACAAAAAAAGGTGTCTTAATTTCATATATAGTTCCATAATTTAAATTTTTTTAAATTATTAAATTGTAAGCCGTATAAATAAAAAAGGTGGGACGGTTTTCACGGTGCTGTTTATAGAAAAAAAATTAATGCCATTTTAGATGCGTCAAATTACGAAAGTAAGCTTTTAGATAAAGTCCTTATTTTTCTCCTTTAACTCCTGAGGTCCTGAGTGTTTCTGTAGAATAAAATTCTCGCTGTTTTATATTATGTCAGACAATTCACAGATCTTATGAGAGGACACTTCAGGAGTCCTGTCAACAGTTAGATCATGGGATGTTCTCTCCTGGTAAAAATAACACACGGGGACGCCGGACGTGACGTAGGTAGACACTTATTTTCTCATCGCGTTTGGTTATTATAAGTAAAAGACTGACACTGTCAATAAAATGATGGTAAAATGAACTTACGAACTTATTATAAAAACTTTATATGTTAAGTAATCGAACAAAAGTGTGAGCGCAAATGGAATTATCGATTCGACGTCTTTTAGATTAACAACAAATATTGTGATTTTATGCGAATAATGATGAAATGTAAAATAAAATAAAAAAATAAATAACTATTGAATAATGATAAATGAATCACGAATGCTGATTAATGAACAGGGATTAAATAATGATTAAATAATTAATAAAATAATCGACTGCTCCAAATAATTTGATTATATATGTCGATTGCCAACATAACTAGAATTAAAATAATTAAAATATAAGTATTTATGCGTAAAAAAATGCCTTAAAAAAAATTTCACCCTAAAAGTTATCTTACCCATGAAGAATGCTTTCGTAATATGTTTATAGATAATTAGTTATATTAATTGCTTCATAATAACTTCATTTCATCATCATCATCATACCAAATCCGCTCCCTATGTAGAGCATATGGATTTTCACAAACTGCTTCCAGGCCAAGCGATCGGCGGCCAGCTCCCGTGCATCCTCCCAAGTCAAGTCCACGTCCCGCAGCTCTGACGCAAACTGCCAGTGAATTGTCAACAGTGGACGTCCAGGACGCCGCCGGGAACCTGATGCCTTGTAAAATGGGCAAGCATGGTTAAGCATGGTTAAGGCTCTCGGAGAGCATACGATTAACTTCATTTACGTAATTATTAATTATTTTATTTTTATTTTTAGATCTGACGTTGAAAACATACCCAAAACATGGTAAGTGGCGCTTTCTACAAATCTTTTAATATATTTTTCATAATGACCTTATTTATCACAAAATGGTGTGCTTTCTTATTAAATACAAATGTATGGTCCTTAACCTTATTATTACACTTATAATTATGTAAATCTTTCCCAATTTTAAAATCCAACCCTAGAAGAGTAACGTGATTGACTCTAAACATGAAGTTAAATGATTTCTTATTTGAAACAGAAAAAAAGTTTTGTTGATATCACATTATTTTAAGGTTGTAACCTTTAAAAATAAAGCTAAATTACATATGCACGGATTTAATTATTTGAAAAATCTCCCTACCACACTCGTTAACAAGACTCGCTTATTGAAAAATAAAACCCTCTATTTAAAAAATGAACAATACTTTAATTTCCTTCTTCAAATGAAGCGATTCAAGTTTGCACAAGTCGTTTTTTATACCAAGTAAATGGTTCAAAGGATTCTCTTTATAAGAACTTTTTATCTTTTATCACCTACTTTATCCTTTCATATCCTGTGACGACACAAGAACGGGTAATCCGAGGTTATGGGGTTACGGAATCCCCAGTTAACGAATTTTTCAAGATGGTCCTTTAAAGTTTGCTTAAGCAAGTGGCAAGAATTGTTAACAGAAAATTGCAATGTAAAATGAGCACATTAACATAATTCATTAGTGACATTCTTTTAGAATTTTCGCCCATAGCCAAATGAAAATAAGCTTTTAGATTGACATAAAGACAATTTAGTAAAAATAGGTTCATGGTATAATAGTGTGCTATTTTTGTTATTATTAAATTTAATGTGATTTTCACATAAAATATTTAATGTGATACTTGGACTGGCGTTGAAGCGTAAGACTGATCATCTTGCCTTTATGTAACAAATGATCAAAATTAACAAAAAAAATTTTTCTTCTCATAAAATCTTTCATTAGTACCTACCTACCGCAGATTAAATAAAATGCTTTTTTTAATTTTGTTTTATTTATGATTAGTATCAATTTGACTAATTACATGATATTTAATAACAATTTGCAAAAGTTTATCGAAAAAAAAAATCAACTTCGTACTCAATTTTCTCGAAAACTATGGGTCAAATAATTTTTTTTAAAAATATAAAATCGACTTCAAATACAATGTTGATTTACTAGTTTCCCACTTTTTCCTCGAGTTTGGTTACATCGTGTTTATAAACGAGAATATTTCGCAATTTGTGGCTGTTTTAAATTAGAGCATTTCGTTCCATTTTACTGTAAAAATATTCCTACGGATTCTCGTTTTCATAAAGGGTGTTGGTCGCCCGTCGTAATACAAAGTTATGCGTAAGTAATTCAAACAAACAATTTAAAGGCTAAACAGATCCAGGATTTAACGACTTTAAAAATTCTAGGGAATTTTTGCGAATTTACACAAAGGTCACAGAGGATAATTTAAAAGGAGTTAAAGGAACTTTTTTCGAATAAAATAAAACTTCAAGCGATATAATTAAAATAAATTTGATGTTTCTTCTGATACAAATCGTCTGAATAGAGTCGGAATAATTCACAAACTGTGAAAATGACTTAAACGGAAGATTCTTTATAAAAACTTATTGGATTAAGGATTTTACTTTACAATACAATATGTTTTTTGTGGATCTCTGTTATTGGCTTATATAATGTTTAATTTACTCAGTATACCTTATTCTATGTATTGCTGTTGAGTAATCCCTAATAAATAAAATAAATAAATAAATAAATAGCCTTTTTGTATAAATTACGGAAATTTCTAGATCGCTGCGTTAAATTAAAACTTCATTGATCTCTTACACAAAAAAAAATTATAAGTCCTTTTGCCCAGAAATTGATATTTTTAGTATATACATTTCATTACTATATTATTTTATGTTTGTCCCGATTTACTAGAAAATAAGACTGAAGAGTTTAATCACTGTACAACATAAACAATTTTCTAGTTTCACGTAATGCCATTTAACTGTTGTTGGCTGTTAGCTGTTGGCTGTCGATAAACAAATAAAAATAAAATAAAATAAAAATAAAATAAAACTATAACATTTCACCAAAGGTTTAAGCAGAGAGGGTAGAACGCCACACAACTCTAACTTGGCATACATCTCTTGCTGCTTCCACATTCGTACAACTTCTTATGCACGTAGGGAGATTATTCTGACTTTCCTTAATGCCAAATCATATTTATTAGCGACACAAAGCTCTATGTCATAAAAAAAATATTGAAAAATCTTTTGATCATTGATTTTTACAAGATAGAACATTGTGTAAATAATAAATACGATTTGGTATCAAGGAAACCGGGGTTAACTCAATAATTATTTTTTGTCGCTAAGCCCCTGTGACTCTAATCCCTAGTATTGTCATATTTAAAATGATATTAACATAAGTATGAGTGTTTGAAATAATGCTAAAACCTCTTATATTAAAAAAACTTTTGGTTGTCTGTAAAGTCGGTTTACGGACGATTATTTTACGCGATAACGTCATAAGATAACATTGATATAATAAAAAAGCATACTTTTATGAATTGAATTGAATTATTATTACGGAATTATCATTATTTTGTATAATACAAAGCAGGAGTTAATTGAAAATTACAATTTTTTTCATAAATTAACATTTTTTTTTGTTTTTTTCTTCTTCTTGTGTGCTGATGCTGTCTCCCTTCTACTCGGACGCATCGGCCGATGGAGTGGAAGAGAGATAGATGCGTCACAAACCGAACGCTCAGGCCGATCGTGTCTCTCTATCGCTTGTTCCGCGCTCTCGCTTGCACACTCGGCTCAGGCGGAACGTGACAATGAGTCATGCTTTTTTGTGTGTGCAGCCGGCGTTCATCGATTTATTAGACGTTATCACGTCAAAAAGCGATACATAGATCATCACTGGTAATAGTTTAAATGATAATGAAGATGCCGCACTCATTGGGAAAGCGGTCGAGATTAGCAGCTTCTCTGGGGACTTCCTTAGTATGTTATTTAAATATCTCTATTTAAATACTGGTTTTTTGTGAAGAAATATCGGGAAATACAGTAGAGTAAAGAGTTAGGTACATTTTTTGTACATCATCATCATCATCTCCGGCGCTACAACCCGTTGAGGGTCCTGGCCGCCTCCAAGAAACGTCTCCACTCGCGTCTGTCTCCGGCCACTTCCCTCCAATTGCTAATGCCCAAGGATGCAGTGTTCTTTTCCACGCAGTCCAACCACCTTAATTTAGGTCTCCCGATACTCCTTCGACCCATTGGTTTATGAATCAGGAGCCTCTTAGGTGGTCGGATGTCCTCCATCCTTGTGACATGGCCTGCCCAGCGGAGTCTTCCTATCTTTATATGTCTTGTGATGGGAGGTTCCTCGTACAGGTCATACAACTCCTGGTTGTATCTGGAGCGCCATTCCCCATTTTCTTGAACAGCTCCGTATATTCGTCGTAGAATCTTCCTCTCGAAAATGTCCAAGATCCTTTCACTGTTTTTTGTTAAGGCCCAACACTCTGAGCCGTATGTTAGTACTGGCCTAATTAGGGTTTTGTACAGTGTGGACTTGGTCTTTCTCGAGAGGAGTCTAGACTTGAAGTGTCTCTGGAGACCAAAATAACATTTATTGGCCAGAGTCATTCTTCTGTCTATTTCCTGACTGATGTCGTTTTGAGCCGTTACAAGAGTTCCAAGGTAAACAAACTCCTTCACTGTTTCAAATGTATAGTTCTCAATCCTTAACGATGTGGTTGTAGTAGGATTAACAAGTGCCGGCATATACTTAGTTTTGGCTTCATTTATTTGAAGGCCCATATCTTTGGCCGCTTGCTCTATAGCGAGGAATGCTTGTTTTAAGGCCAGCTCTGATCTTGCCACAATGTCTATGTCATCTGCATATCCTAGGAGTTGTACAGATTTGTGGTAGATAGTGCCTGTGGTTTCAACCTTCGAATCTCTTATGATTTTCTCCAACGCAACATTAAAGAGGAGGCATGCAAGTTCATCGCCTTGTCTTAATCCATTATATGTGCGAAGTGGGTCTGAGAGAGATCTGCTTGTATCCTCACTTGGCATTCCACATTCGACATAGTTACTTTGGTCATATTTATCATTTGTGGGCATTCCAATATCTTGTAGGGCTTGATAGAGCTTTTGTCGGTTTACCGTATCATAGGCCGCCTTAAAATCAACAAATAAATGGTACGTATCTATATTGAATTCACGGCATTTTTCCAGGATCTGTCTAAGGGCAAAAATTTGATCAGTGGTAGATCTGCCTGGTCTGAATCCGCATTGGTACTCTCCTAGTATGGGTTCAGTGTACTTAATCATACGATTGTACAGTATGTTGGAGAGTATTTTGTATGCGGTACTTAACAGTGTAATGCCTCTGTAATTATTACAATTTGTGACGTCTCCTTTCTTGTGAAGAGGACATATTATTCCCATGGTCCAATCTTGGGGAATTCGTTGCTCGTTCCATATTATTTTTAGTATGTTCTGAAAACCAGTTATTATGCTATCTCCGCCGTATTTTATAAGTTCGGCTTGTATATTATCTATGCCTGGAGACTTGTGGTTTTTCAGCTTTTTAACAGCTATTTTAATTTCGGCCAGCGTTGGCGGCGCATCCTCTACCTCCTCTGATGTAGCCGACGTGCTCGGCGCTGCTAATTGTTCCAGATTTTGGACTTGTTTGGACATTTTTTGTACATTTTACGAAAATTATTTAAAAAAAAAAACAATTTAAAATTTTAAACATGGCGTAACAAAACTCGATGTACAGGCGGAAATCAGTGAATCAACATAATATTTGGAGTCGATGATGTATTAAAGAATTTTTAAATTTTTATTTGACTCATAGTTTTCGAGAAAATTGAGTAAGAAGAAAATTTTTACAAATTATTATTAAACATAATCTCTTTGGCCAAATTAAAACTATGTATTAAGAAAACAAAAGCAAAAACTTAATTTAAACAATAATTCGTACAATTTCACTTTATCTACGTTACTTACGAAAGCTTCGAAAGGAGAGAAAAATTGTTTCTTGAAGCTCAGATTCAAAAGTCATACACATTCGACTCCAAATATGATAATATTGATTCACCAGCTTTCGGGGCTGTACTACAAGTTTGTTACTCCATTATATCGTCTACAATAATTGTAAAAAAAAAACATAAGTACCTATTCGTAACTAACTAAAACTAACCATAACGCCATTCTCGAATGGGTAGGCAGAGAGGATAGAACGCCATGTTACTATTTCCTGGCAGACTTCTCTTGCTTCCTCCACATTCGTGCATCTTCTTATGCACGCACGTTAATTACTCCGACTTTTCAAACACTTAAAAGTGGTCATGTAAATAAAATAACGAAAATAAAATAAAAGTAGATGTACAAAAAAAAACAAACATAACGCCATCATTTAAGATTTTTTTAAAACTTTTGGTTTGCATAATTTTACAATACAATAATTACACCACTAACGAAAGCTACTGTTTCAATTAGTTTAGGTGAGGCTCAACTTGTGTTGCTGATATTCAATGTATTTTCTACATTGCCACCGAGCAATAAATATTCAATATCCCGAGTCTTCTACCCGAAACAGACCACATTCAATGCGATTTCGGCAAGGGGAGGATTGCTTGGAAAACTGTTCCACCTTTTTAAACAATCCGTTTCTCATGCAGTCAGCGGCAAGGGCTAGGGAACAATGGCTGAGTCTTGTCAAATGGATGATGCCGCACACAGGATTAAAAGGCCGAATCATTACCATGTGAATAAAAGAAATCCCAAAAGCTTGCGCGTAAAAGCTCTGCCTGTTCCGAGTGGCAAACCGTCAAACGTACTCGTGGAGAGAATGTTAATATTGTATAATTCGGTAATTTTCTGCATAAATTTAGTTGAACGATTGTTATTGTTTTACCAATAAAATCCTCACCCTTTTCCTAAACCGTTTTAAAGACTACTGAGTCCATTTTATGTTCGAAATAACTCTACCGACTTTTAAAGCTAATCCTTGAAATTCATTGGATTTAGTTTTAACTGTAAAACAGAAAAAGGAGAAGTACATATGCACTACCAAATGCCTTACTTGGTCAGTGAATAAAAACTATTGAGTCTTTTTTCAGTCCAGTCCAACTCTACCGATTTTTTTTTAGCTGACCGCGATTTTAAGACTGTCTTTGTGAGACATAAGAAAGACGGAAACTCAATAAGAAAAAATGATATAATGCTTTTTCCAAAGTAGTTTGAACAAACTCGGCGGCCTTCGTAGCATAATGGCTTGGACGCTGGACTCACGATATGGAGGTTCCGGGTTCGATTCCTGGTAAGAACACAAAAATGAAATGTAATTTTTCTCAAGCCTGGGTGTTTGTGACGTTGCTCCCTTCTGTAATTGGGCCTCCTAGCCTGTTGAGGTGGTTAAATAAATAAAATAAAATTATCATCATTATTCCATATCCGCTCTCTATGTCGTTGAGTATAACACAAATTGCCTCCAAGCCAAGCAATCGGCCGCCAACTCCATGCATCCTCTCAAGTCAGGTCTGCATCTCGTAATTCTGACGTTAACTGCGGACGGATTGTCAACAGAGAACGTCCAGGACGCCGAAAACCTGAGAAGTCACTGTTTTTTATTTAAAGAGTACCGTTAAATTCTATTACCTTTCAAATACTACCACTAATTTCCCTTATCTGCACCCAATAGTACATTGGGCGCTGTGTTAGTACACCAAGTGCAGTGAAGACAAGATGATCACGCTCATCTTACGCTTCATTGCCAGTCCAAAATCGCGTATAAAAGATTGTTTTTGCGTATCATCACATTAAATAAGTAGTCGGGAATCGAACATGCGACCTCATGCATAGTAACTCAACGCTCTACACACTTCACCACTCACCACGAGGGGGGCTTATATGTAAATATCTAATATTAATTTTATTTTACAAGTTCTAATTTATAACACAGTATAATGTGAAACTAAAATACTACAAATTCCCCCGGAAGTAATTCGAAATATGAACTATTGGCCAAATGTTATGATATACTTAATTATATGTAAAATTTGCTTGTCGACGCCAATTACAAAAGCTCATCGGGCCAATATTTTCTCATAGCATTCTGAGGGTAGAATTAGCGGTGTACTTCTCTTAATGCGTGTTCAGTCCTCGAGGAGCGATCTCGGCTAACTTACGGCCCAGGAGTGCCCTTCGTAGGCTTACCGTCCCATTCTACAGTATTATTTAAATTAGAGAAGAAATTTGGTTGTAGATTGTGGCACCACCCTTGTACAGAGGTTCGGAACATAGGCAATGCGACGCTTTTGTAACTCGCGCCATTTCTATATAAAATGTTGGGCGAGTAATGGAAATTTCGCTGCAAAAATCAAACGTCCTGGATTGTCAGTATCGAAACGTTAATTTAAAATTGCCGAAAATAGTCCGCTGCACAATTACAGTCCCGGCCAACGCAATATACGTGTACATGCGTTTATGCAATGTGAAACGTAGCCAATTTCATTTTGCAACAGTCGATTTTGAAAGAAATTTAGTTGAAATCGCTTGTATCATTCAGGTCGGTAATGGTAGATACTTTTTTAAAAAAAGATCTCTAAAAACAAAAAAAAATCTACCTCATTACAGAAACACTTGTCCCAGGGGTTTTTATTATGGTTTAAAAAGTTTTTGGTTGATAAAACAATTTACTTGGAAAAAAAAATTAATATGATATTAAATCAATAAAGTTTATGTTGCGTCTTTAAGTGAGCTTATTTTTTATATATTTTTTTTTATTTTTACCATCTCAACAGGTCAGGATTAGAGGTGGGTTAAAGCGTTAAATTCCAAAAACGGTTATAACTGATACGTTACCAGATTTTTAACGACTACTGGTAAGCTATTAACGGCTATTAACGATAGTTGTTTATGATTTCTGATAGTTGCTTTTCGAATTTGGTTATTTGGTAACGTTTAAATCACCTATCACCATCTCTTTTCCACTTCGATTTATTATCATGTGTTAAAAATAATAACGTAGGATAATAAATCACCTTGTAACGGCAGTAACGCAAGCCTTATCCTTTTTCTTCGTGTTTGCATTCTTACAGGTTAAAAAAAGAGACGAAGGATAAACAAATAGTGCATCCTTTTTTTTACTCACCCATTTAGTCCGAGGGTTAGGTGAAACAGAAGCATAATAATGAATATAGTGGATTCCCGATAGTAAATTAAAAAATTTTTTACAAATCATTAGGTGAAACAGAAGCAATATAATGAATATAGTGAAAATCATGTTATACGTTAATAACGCTAACGCTAGTCTTATCCTTTTTCTTCGTGTTTATTCTTTCAGGTTTAAACAGGACGGAGGATAATAAACGCTGCATCTCTTTTCTGCTTACTGTTTTTACCTAAGTGTTAGATGAAATAGAAGGGCGTTAATTGTTAACCACGCTTACCAGTTTATAACTACTAATAATTAATGTGGGGTTTGATAACGTCGTGAATTAACCGGTTAGGTTATATATTAGTCCACCTCTAGTCAGGATGCCCAATTACAGAAGGGAACAACGTAATTCTAAAATAATATTTATTTCAATTAATTGACCAACTGCATTTTTTTCGACATTAAAGTCTACAGAAGCGCCCCTTTTTCTTCGCGTTCTGAAAAAAACAAGAAGAAAATTGATAAACTTGGGTTTTTCTGTGTTTTAAATAACTGGAAGAGCTTCCATATTTTAAAATATGCTCTTTTATGCAAAGTTCAAATCAAATTACGTTAAAGTAGGCCAAGACTAAATAAAGGTTGAGAAATCCTGCTATTATGGAAGGCTGTGAGGGTAGCTCCCTTAATAATCCCCTATCGAACTACGATAAAGCTTCGAGGAAATGCAAAGCACTCCGTTAAAGCTCTGTGGACTAGTTCAATCCATTTTTAGAAGGCTCCTTAGAAACCAGACAGGCAATTAATCTTCTTTGTTTTTGCGAAATAATTATTCAAAATATTTGGTTTTCGAGAAAGAATAACGAACGATCGTTTCTTTATTCGATTTCATTTTCGAAGTCAGAAAAACCATTTCTTAATGAATATGATTTAAAAAAAAGTATTTATTAACATAGGTACATAAAATAGCTGCTAATATATCTAAGTAATAAAAAAGATATAAAATTTGTGCTAATCTGCTTATAGGATAATATTTTGAAATTAAATAATAAAATGTATTTTGTATATTATGTGGGATGATGAGCGGAACGCTTCTAAAGTCAGCTTGTGATAATCAAAATATAAGAAGACTAAACTTCTTCTCCGTGTTAAGATAATTTACAGCCCTTTTACACGTTAGTACGTACAAAATGTAATTAAAATACAGTGAATCTTTTCAGCTAACGCTATTAAACATAATTATTAATTACGACTCCTTGTGTCCTGCAAATTTGAGGTTATGTACATTAAAGAGAACATTTAAATGTTTAAAAGTAAATACCGTTAGTTAATGTATAAAGTACAACATTTAGCAACTAGCAACTGATTCATTTAGCTTTCGGAGTTTGTTCGCCATTTTGTAATTTAAGGGGTCTAGTTAACAATGTTCATATCTACTCTGCGCAGAGTGCGTGGAATGGCCCATTAGCACTGACATTTACTAAGAGGACTTGCCTTATTCTCGCATAGGTACACACGGGTAATATGAAACTATTAGGGTTACCTACATATAAGATAATAAAAGCGCACAAACAGTAAACGTTTTTACTTCACTGTGATTTTTTTACGTCACCGTTTGGGTAGCCATTATTTTTTGGTTTATTAAATTTAATTAAATATATACCTTGTAATTAAACAGGTCACTTAATCATAGTATAATAATAATATAAGCCGAAAATGGCCAGCGAATTACACCACGGAAGCCGCCAAACTCTTAAAAACGTTTTTGAACATTCTTTTTAATGCGTTGATTACTTAAAATTCAAACATTATATTCTTTTAAAACTGTAATGTAATTACCTCTGAAGGAAGTTCATGCGTTTCTAAATATTTTTTTCCAGATATTATTGATATCCCAACAGGCAGAAAAACTCTGGAAACGAATGTGGATTATCTAGGCGTTTACAAGGCTTATGGCCTGTCATTGGCTGGGTTAAGTGGCCATTTGACGTATTACAACATTCCACATTCCGCCCATCATCTGATAATCATATACCTATGGCAAATTTTGGAACATCTATTAGTATGAATTATCACACATTGTTTTACTTTAATAAGATTTTTCTAGCTGGTGACATATCTTGAGAAAATTGCTAAGCACTTGGCTATCAACTTGTTTGTGTACAAGTATTTGTATACATTCAAAATGTTGTTATTACTTTTTCTTCTCATTAATTTATTATTTTCTTATTCTTTTTCGGGTCATTCTTTTCGAAAACGTTTAATAATATATTTGATGTAATAGGATGATATAAGAAAATAGTGTTCAATATATTATACAAAGTTAAGCTTTAATTAAAATCGCTTATTTAATAATTGTCATTTAGTTAATAAACGCAATGACAGCGATTGTTTTTTGATGTTTCTTGTGATACAATTAGCAGTAAAACCAATTATTAAAGAATTCAAATACCTCAGTTTATTATTTTCAGTTTTTTTTATGGCTAGTCCTCGAAACAGTTCTTTAGTCAGCTCACATTACGACCAAACTAATTTTCCCAGCAGCCGGCACTTGCAATTGATTGTTATTATCGTTTGTTTATATTGAACGTTTAGTCAGCCGTACTATTCACTTCGGTATGTTAATTTTGAGTTGAGTAAACAAAACATTTTGTCTGAATTTACTAAGCTTTCCCTGCAAATTGTTAATGCGAATTGATGCAGAGATGCAATACAATATTTGGATTAGTTGTAAGACAAATAATATAAAAAATGTGTAGCAGTAAGTTTATGAAAGTTTAGGAGAACGAAATGGACAAGTTTAAGCTTTCATGTATCTACTAAAATTGGTTTAAAATCTTCTAAAAAAAAAAAAAGGTTTTTTTTGTTACTGCAAATTTTTGATTATAGTTAATAAAATATAAGGTTTAAGATTGAATTAAAGATACTTCAGTATTTCAGATTTTTTGTGATTTCGTGTTTTTTTAATTTTGAGTTGTGAAAAATCACATTAGACTTTTCATATTAACCCCGTCCGGAATAAAATCCGCAACCTCATGCATGGAAGCCAAACTCGAATTTCACTACAACACGAGGTGGGCAACAGACATAGATAAATATTTTTAATAAATTTTGAGGAAATAAGAAAAATTCCCTGTATATTTTTTTTTTACCTTTAGACCAAAAAATCGTATTTATGTGGGTAATATCGATAATAAAAAATATGTGTTTGTATAAATATTTATTTGAATAGTTTTCAGAAATGTCTTTTTTAAAGATTTTTAAATTCAACGAGTTTCTAAATTTACTTAAAGCATTGTTATAATATGTTTTGTACAATGCTCACAAGCTTGAATGGTTATATTATTACGAATATTTTTAATTTATTAACAACACTATTGAATATAAAAAAAAAAACTAGCTTTAAAGTATTATGTACTAAAAATACACATCATAAAAACGTTTAATTATAAAAGACGAGATATTTCTTTACTTAAACATCATTATAATTCTTCTGAATTACACGGGAGATAATTAAATTCCTTCACTTTTAATAGTTTATAATATATCTACTCTAATATTTTTATTTTTTATTTTTATTGTAAAATGGAGATATAAAGAAAGTTTAATACCTACGGAGGTATTTTTTGTAAAAAAAGAGGTGTAAATACCTACTGCCTTTCTAAAATATGCAAAACCTTGGGGGACCCAGAAGCGAAATTGCAAAAAGCTTTTTAATTAATAATGCGATTTAAAAATTCTAAATGAATTAAGGTTGTGGTAGAAGAATTTACATACAAAGCAAATGTATTCACATTTTCCTCCAAAGAAGGGCTCTTAGCTTAATGCAAAGACGTTAGAAATACTGTGGAGAGGTGTACCGATTCCAACTTCTAATTTCCATAAAAGAAATCAAGGAAAAGCTTTAAATTGCGTTGTGTGTGAAACACCTACAGGTAAACACGACCTCATGGTGTTTTTTTTCCTTTTTGCAAAAGCTAGCTTTGAGAGAAATGGTTTAAATCTAGCTTTTAGATATTTTAATCTCAAAGGTATGTAAATCATTGACACAAATAAAATTTGATTCTCACCTAATGTAGAATGTAATCCAAAGATATTTCCGATATTTGACTTCATCGATTAAACGAAAAAAGATTATTTTACATTTTTGGATAATACAGTTCCAATAGTATAATCCAAAACAATGTCTTTTAGTTTCATAATCGTTTGTGTACACTAATTAATATTTAGTATTTTACATTTCTCTACTCTTACTATACTAACATGGCAATTTAAAATTGCATTCTGACCGAGATTTAAACATTACTAGACTTAATCAACTTGATTATTGAAAATGAACACTATGAAAATAAGTAAGTAATTTATTAATTTATAATATTTTACTGAAAGCCAGGACTGTGACTGTGACCACGACGAATTCTACTAAAATAATAATTTCAATTAAATTTAATATGACAATATTAGTATCGATTCCCGGCAAGAACACAAAAATTAAAAGTGATTGGAATTGGGCCTCCTGGCCTGTTGAGCTGGTTAAATAAATAAATAAACGCATGTTGATGTTAATAAAATATTGTACTTTTTGACGTATAATAGAATATAGCTTTGTGATGGTGAAAGAGCTAAGATTTTTAAAGCGGAATTTTGAATTAAAAAAAGTGGATGAAATTAAAAGCTACGCGATTTAAGGACTCGCTGAATTACGTTGATGAATGTTTTAATGTGAGAGTATTATTTAAACTGTGCCTCAGGAAATCTGACAACGCTTTTAAAATGTAAACCTACCTTTAAAATGTATTACCTGTAAAAATCGAGCATTCCGAATCGAAATTCACAGCACTATCTTCCTATCTTAAAAGAATGCTTGTAAACAGGTACAGTAAAGAGTGTATACATATAGGTAAGTATTATTTTTAAGTGGAATGTTATTAAGTTGCAAGTTGCACAGAAGAGCATGGAGAGAATTATGCTTGGAATAACATTAAAAGACAAAAAGGGATCGATTGGATCCGACGCCAGACAAAGATCTGCGACGTGGTGGAGTGAATTGCTTGGTTGAAGTGGAAATGGGCCGGTCACATAGCCAGAATGATGGACGAAAGATGGACGAAACGCGTTCTGGTGTGGACACCGAGAAACCAGATGCCTCAAGAACGTCCACCGATGAGATGGGTGGACGACATCAGGAAGTCTGCTGGAAGACAGTGGATGGGGGCGGCGCAAGATCGGAAGGAGTGGAGACGGCAGGGGGAGGCCTATGTCCAGCAGTGGACCTTAACGGGCTGAAATGATGATGATGATGATGGAATGTTATTGACAATGAAATATAATATAAAAGTTACAATAAAATGTAACATGCTTATTCCTCTTTTCTTCATCAGCCATTGTCATTAACTGCTGGATAAAGATTTTTCAAAACATGTTTGTACTCATTGTAGTTTAGTGGATTTTGCATTGAGCTACCATGGCATGGTCACTGGTTCGATATTTATTTTAATGTTGTTTTTTCTCTTGGACGTGCGCTGAAGTTTAAAACTATTCATTTTGCCTTAAGTTAAGTAGTTTTTCCAAACTGCTCTCTAGCAAAATTTTTGTTTAATTTGCCACATAGTTTTAGCAGAATTTACCAACACCAACTTTATTTATGTCTTACAGTAGCCGGGCGTGCGTTGAATGTACGAGTGCATAAATCCCTTTCTATTTTACAGATAGTAACACAAAACTTGTTTCCTGTGCTTTGTAAGAGGATAGGAAGGAGTTTCTAGTAGTTTTCTCGGATTCTCTGCAGTTCATCTTGATTTTTTCTGCATATGCCGCACTATACCTCGCGGGAAACTTCAAAAGCAGATGCGGAAAACATGTTTATGAAAAATTGCAGAAACTGGATGAAAAAGAGTTTTGCGCCAACGCGCATTCTTTCATTTTCATTTTCTTACTATTATTACAAAACCGCATCATTTAAATTCATAGCATAATGTTTCTATGTGTCTGGAGTATTCTTACTTTTAAGAAAGCATGAAATTGCAGTTTTTTCCATCACTGCGCCTTAAAACAGCCATATAACCAGCTGATTATGTTTATTATTTAGCTGCGTATGAATTAGAGTATTAACAAGGTATTTTATTTGAACTCTAGATTTGATATTCCGCTTAAGCTGGGTTGTTTGATCGTAAGTAAAAGTCAAAAATCCGAAAGAAGGGTTAAAATTTTGAAATTTGTTTATTTTCTCCATACTAAAAAGTATCTTATTTTAAAATTCTTACTTTTAAATTCGATTTTTAACTTTTACTAATGATCAAACAACCCAGCCTTAGTCACAAATATTACCTATGTAACTATGAGAAAATATACCCATACTAAAGTACTACTACTACTTCTCTTATCCGCACCCAATGGTGCATAGGGCACTGCATTGGTACATCAAGAGCAGTGTCTCTTGATCATTTTATTACATTAAGGAAAGATGATCAATTTTGCGCTTCAGTACCAGCCAAGGTATAACACATAAAATATTAATATAAAAATCACATGTAAAAAAATATTTCATGTTGGCCTACTACGGGAATCGAACCCGCGACTTCATGCATGGTAGCCAAATGCGCACCACTATGCTACGAGGCAATTTTTGTATTTAATTGGGTCATCAAGTTGGTAACTTCAGTTATTAAAAATCGGTGTGCGTCGGACCACACGGTGGAAGTTATACTTCTTTGGCCATTCTCATACACCCACTCACGCACACAAACAGACAGGATATATAAATGAAATATAAGACATTTTTCAATATTATTCAATATATTTATATTCAATATATTATACGTCACTTCATTATTATATTATACACCTATATTATCATTATCAGTTATTTCTTCTATCAATAAAAGTATCGATACTTGTATCAAAACAAGTAGCAGATACAAGCATCAGTGACTGTGGCGCCATTTTCTCTTAAGCGCCATTTTCTCTTAAAAATCAGCGTGACGCGGTTTCTCGACCAACATCCCACCCCAAAGTGTCTAACGGGCGCAAAGAAGTATAACTTCAAAAACTAATGAGAAAGTTAAAAATTTGTTGTTTAATAAGATATTTCAGGTAGTGATGTTCAGTAAATAAAACTGACTGATGTCCGTGAGATATGGACATTCTCCTGCGCTGAAATTCAAGAACTTTATGTATTTCTGACAAATGGACCCCCTACCAACTTCGGCAGTGGCAGGACGTAATGTTTCCACCAGCGGCGGGGGTGGGTGACGTCTCTAGAACACGTCAGCACAAAAGTCTTCACAAAAGGCCCCCGCTCCCCTGGCCTGCTCGGCCCTCCGCCCCGCCCGCCCGCCCGCCGCCCCCCCGCGGGACAAGGTGGCGACACTGTCACACATCCATGGAGAGATGACAGCCAAATTGGAAAATGTGGCGTTTGCAAGATTTCCGAATAAAACTCGCTGGATCTCATGGAAATGAGATGGTTCTAACACAAATCTCTGGATAATATCTTTTAGCACTGCGATTTGTGTTTACATGTCAGATACAAATGTAAACATTAGGGGATGTTTATTTATTTACTATTTTTATATCATTCGCATAGCCTTTTGTTACAAAAATTATTTAAAATTCGCCAAAGTAATATTGCTATTCCTAAATTAGTAGTTTTGCGACATTATCTTTTTATATGCAGAATAAATAAACAATGAACGCATTTGAATAACATAATGAGTTGTAGGTACAGATATCTTGCAAATATTATTTATTTCTACTAATACTACAACTTCTTTCCCTTATCCGCACTCAATGGTGCATAGGGCACTGCATTGGTACACCAAGTGCAGTGATTCTTGATAATTTATTTTGAGTAATCAAATACCTCTTTGTACTATTAATTTCTTGTTTTTTTATGAACTAACCTCTAAACTCGTAATGGACACAGATTACTGTAATTTGGTTTTTAGTAAGTGAAAACTATTTACCTAGGTACCTTATCCAATATCTGGCGCTATAACCGCTTGAGGGCCCTGGCCGTCTCCAAGAAACGTCCCCACTCGCGTCTTAAAAAATTTCCAGTTCCCAATGCTTAAGGATGCTGTGTAAATCTCCACACAATCCAACCACTGAGTTCTTTAAAAATAATGGTCATCATAAGATTAGATCAAGAGCCTTAGCTTAAGGTCCCCTTTACTTTATCCATTAAGTTACATTAGAATATTGCAAAATTTTTTTTATTAAAAAAAACGGTATTGACATGAAGTTCGTTCCGGCATTTTTTTTTTTAAAAAAAAAGCCCTGCTGTTATTTGATTTGTAGTAAGTCAAAACTATTTACGTAGGTACCTTATTCACTATCTGGCGCTTCAACAAGAAAGGTCCTAGACGCCTCAAGAAACGTCTCCTCCTCGCGTCTGTCTCGGCCACTTACCAGTTCCCAAAATGCCCCCATGCTGTGTCTTCAAAAACCACAATTCAACCACCTTAAATTGAGGTTTTCCGATACTCCCATCGATCATTGGTTCATCAAGATTTAGAATCAAGAGAATCTTAGGTGGTTAAATGTCTTCCATAAGTTCAAAATCTAATACTAAAATCCATATGATTTGACGATGTTGTCATATCATTACAAATAATTTTATTTAAAATCCCAAAACCTTTATTCAAATAAATTATAAGTTCTAAAATTGTTTTGCATATTTATGAACTTTGGCAACAATAGTTCGAAGTTCAAATTGTACAATATTTTACTATGTTTGCATTATCTAATACATTTAATAAGGAGAAGAATGTAGTCGTTCTTCTGTAAATAAAGCTATTCGTTGTTGTAAGTTGTTATTTGAATCTCAAGTAATAATAGATTTAGGTGCTGAATGAACAACTGCGGTATTAAGGGTAGTCTTCACCCAGAGATAAAATCGTTAGACGTCCTCGTAAACCGCAATAAAATGACTAGAAGTCCTTAAGACCGTAACATGACAGCCTTCAGTTTTAAGCATTAAACGCCTACGTAGGGTTTGCGGTATTACATCAGTATCAGATAAAGTGCCGTGTGGTTTTATTAAAGCAAAAATAATAAATATATTACCTATATGAATAACACAAAGAGAGAAATATTCCATTAACCAATTTGTTGTCTAGCAACTTTGTATTCCAGTTTACATTTCATCGGTTAGTATTTAAACATCTGCCTTTAAAACACCGAAGCTCAAACATTGAATAAGTATGAAGCGACATGAAGTTAGTAAGTAAAGCTGTTGCGTCTAAAGGAACTATGTACCTTCTTGTTTGTTCACCTCTTCCATTCGCCCTATGTCTGAGGCCTCAGACTGCCTTTGTGCAATACAAATATGCCCTTTTGTGGAACTTTCTTTACCAGCCTACAAAAGCGGCGCCCTGAATATTTAAAAGGTAGATTTTATGCCGGCCTTAGTTCGTTAGGATCACCCAAGATTTATAATCTTGAAAATATTCATAAAGACGCCTTTAATGAGAAAGCTCGCTCTAATACGGTAGCACTTAAAGCAAAATCTATTTATCACACGAGTGAAAAATTTTAAACGTTGGAAAATTTCGCGGTTTCTCTAAATTACAAAATCGCATAATATTTTGTGAGAAAAGGTCAAACTATTTAATAATACGAGCGGTGCCTATTATGACAAATGAAATTTTATGCATATTATTTTTTTTTTAATAAAAAGAAACATTTGAGTTCTTATGATATACTCAAATATTTCCTTTTTTGGGCTTCTTTCAAAAGTCGGAAATAACTGTGTCAGAAAGCAGGAAACAAGTTGTGCTGGAGTGGGATTCGAACCTAGAGATTCTAATCCGGAATCCCCGAATATACCACTAGACCACAACCCGTTTATTCTTGAACAGTTTTTCTCCCAAATAGAAGTTTCAAGTGACCAGACTATGAATGGGTGTATTTTGATTCCCAGCTCATACTCGTACATATATAAAATGTGAATAAAATGATACACTATCTCTTCTACACAAAACGAAAAAAAAAAAAAAAACGAAATGTAAAAATTTGGTACCTACGACTACAATCTCACGTGTTTTGAGACGTTGCGTAGATGAGCAAGTGAAAGTTTTAAAAAAGACATAGGTATTATGTTTACATGGAGAAACATTTTTTTTTAATAAAAAAAAAAATTATTTTTTTTCAAGAAAAAAATTTGTTTGCAAAAGAATTAACAAAAATCACACTAAAGCATAGCCTGTTCATGGGTTTATACTAAGTTTTTTAATGTAGACACTCTTTCATGCAGCAATTTATTTCATGCACGAAAGACAAAAGAAAAAATGATTATTCTAAAAACTTAAGATTAAGATAATATTTGCGTTGATTTGTTTTATTATGTTTTATTTGAACTGGCCATGATGGCTGATCGCTTAGCATCATGGCAGTTTGTGAAATCCATATACTTGACATAGGGAGTGGATATGGTGAGATGATGATGATGATGTATTTTAAAAAAAAACATCAATAATTGATTACGTGCAAAAATTACTGTTATTAATTAAAAAAAATGAAAACAATGTTTGAAATTACTTCTAATTTATTATATTGCAACTTTACAAATTGTGAATTTTGTATTTTGTCATTCAAAAAAATTGGTGCGTAACCAAATTAATATAGTATTTATTTTAAGATCTGTGTTATGTTCCTAATAACACGAGTTATTACGAAAGTTATTCTTAGTAAAGATTTAATCATATCTCAATAAAATATTTGTGAAAAAAGAATCCCGAAACTAGTTAGTGTAGGTAAATTCTATTTCTATAGTATAAACCAATAGAAACACATTACATCGTTTTATTTTATTAAAAAGATTTTTCAAGTAAAACCCTAACGCTTTTTTGTTGATTCAAACATTAAATAATTTCTAAATATAACTTGTATTGCTCAAACGCCCCCACACAAAATGGGCCATTAGAATGTGGCAATCATTTAGCTTTCGTCGGTCCTTCAGTACCGGGCACCGCATTAATAATGTATGGTCGCCCGAGGCGCCGCGGTACACCGACTTGTGTCCCACCGTCCCACGCCAGGGACTTAAAGGGTTTGGATCCGAAGTCAGGGCGACCATGAGTTTTTGTTCACAAATGGAACGTTAGTGACGGCGAAAACGATTTAATAAATACGATGGATTATTTTCTTCTTATTTCGTATTTTGAACACGTTTTATTTACCTAATGTTTAATCAATGTTTTTGTGAGCCAAATACTGAGTTTAGGTACTGGCCGTTGATATAATTTAATGATATTTTATGCGTTAGTATTAAGATAGTCTAATATCTTTATGTTTTCTCAATAATTTGATTAAATTAAATTTTAATTCTAATTAAGGCATTTTACCATACTCCCTTTTCCTTCTCATATGTTAAAAGTATTTTTTGCTGCATAGTTTTTCTTTTCGTAATTTTATTTTGAAATTATGAAAATTAACAGTGATGCAGAGATTAAACTTCGCTTTTGCTTACAAATTGAGAAAAATCCTACTTCAAAAAATGCGAAAAATTACAAAATATTTGGAAAACAGCTAAGGTAAGTACAAGTCTCGAAAGAAATGTATTTTGAAAATCGCAAACAATATCAAGCAAAACAAGAATTAAGAAAATAAATTCAATGGTTGTTTTCACTGTCGTCCGATTTAATGTTTCCTGGGCGTTATATTCCGGTTATCTCATGACGTCACCATTGTCGTGTTAAAGCGCCTCCTTTATCTCACCCCATAAAAGAAATAAAAAAGAGAGAAGCGTAATCTTGGTCACCGCTTCTAAGAGGCTCTATATAATATAAGTTTTCAGTACAGCTCAGTTATGTTAAAATACAGTAACCATAGTTAGCAAATAAAAAAAAACATTAAAATGTGAAGGATGGAGTTTTTGTTTTGCAATAAGTACTGGTACCGTTTTGTTTTGTGTAGTAAAATCTCGTGTTGAGAGAGGGAGGTCGTTGTACGAGTTTTAAAAAAAAAAATTATCAGTAAGTTTCTCTAAGTTTCGTCACCAAATTATTAAAACTCTAAGCAAAACTCAAAACAAAATAAAGTACAATTTTACTATTGCTTAGTATGAAGTTCACGAATTTTCATGTGTTTTAAAAAAATTAGTTCTAAAGGATTTCATCCTGTATAATTTATTTGTTTATTTATTTTATTGGAAAACCAACAGTCAAATAATCATTATAATAAAAATTAAAAGAAAACAGAGTAGACCAATTAGAGGTTTTCACAGGTAGTTACAAAAATAGGTAAAAAAGGAAGAAAAATAAGGAAGAAAAATATTCTCATCGTAAGAATACTACAAATAAATCACAATGTACATAAAAGTGAGTTAAAAGTTGAAAAGAAAAAAAAATGCTAACTCAACGAAATGTGAGCAACAAAGTGTGATTTCACTCGGAAAGCAAACGCCGCACATCACCATGGTTATTCTCAAATAAATCTATATTCAATGTTTTAGATATTTTATTAAAGTTCTTGGAGGCTCTCCATACTCGTATATACGATTTTTTTTTTAAAATTAAAATTATAATTGTATACATAGAAAGCCCCACCCTTTACCTATCCTATTTTAAAAATTATTGAGTCTTTTTTCAGACCAGCACAACTCTACTGTATTTTTTCAACGGCTAAACCGCGATTTTAAGATTCTCAGTGTGATAAAAATTCGGATGAATATCCGTGATGTACGCGAACAAATGCTTTCATTGCCCCTACCTTTGTCTCGGCTTATGTATTATAATTGTCATTGTTTCCATCACCCAAACCAACCATAGTCGGCCCAAATTAACAGTGGTAGGGAAACGTTAGTTACTACCCTGATAATTATTTATTAGTAAGTGCTAACGCCCGTATGGAGACCAGCATACTGCCTCGCCAGGCCCCCCATTCTAGACATCCACCCGAGCATTCGCGGTCAGGGTCTTAATGGAGGGACATGGATGAGAAGGGGTTTTGATGCATCTAACACTATTATCCTATATGCATAATTGTATAATTATGCTCTTGTTAGTAGTGGCCGTGTGTATCTTATGAAGGTTATAATGGTTGTAACAGATTTTACGGTCATCACGGCCTCCAAGCGAAATATCTACGTTAGACACTGCAAACAAGACATGGAGGTTCCGGGTATGATTCCGGGTACGATTATGCGAGATTACAAAATCAAGTGATTTTCCTCACACCTGGGTTTTAACCTGGCCATGTAAGGTGATAAATAGATTCATAAAACTAATTCATAAAGACATAAGTACAAGTATATTAAAGGTATGAAACGAAGATATTTTTTTTGTAATAAAAACGTATTTGGGATTAGAACCATTCTAAGGGCATACAAATAATTCAGGTTGATGTGTTTAAACTTCAGGCAGCGACTACACACTACACCCCTAGAGATGATACCACCCATAGTGGAGTCAGGGGGGGGGATGCTAGACTAAATGAAACGGCCACTTTTGTCCTGCAAGATGAATGGGCCAAGGAAGATCTACTCCACGTTCCCGGCCATTGCGCCGGATATACAACAGAAGGGATGATGTTCAATATTCAATGAATTGAACTAGCTGCAGAATAATAATGACGTATTAATTTAGGAATAGTCCCTTTTGTATATGCAATTACCATTATTAATGAAGATGATTTTTTGATTAAACAATACGCGGCGTAGACGGTGGCTCCCGAGGTGAGGCACTTCTTAGTCAGTAATTAATTATTAAATCAGTTTCTAATATATTTTTTAAATTTAAGTAAGAATTTTATAAAGTTGCACCCCTCCGTTTACCCATCTCCACTTTATTGAAGAAAGTTACATCCGTTATCTTAAATTTATAAACACATTTCAAGTTGGCACCCCTATTACCCCTAAAAATGACACCCATGTTAATATTATTTAAAAAAACTTTCATCCATAATAATCATCCATAATTTGTGCCCGGTCTGCAAGTCATGTTTTTACCAAATTTGGTTAAAAAAAAATTCTGGCATTCTAAAATTAGAGTAATTATAACAACCCTCACCCTCCTAGGAGCGATTAGAGAAGGCATTTCAGAATTACGATAAATTTTGTTACAACCTCCCCCTTCTTGGTCTTGGGGGGTCATGGTGGTATACCACACCCACCTGCTATATTTGTGTCCGGATCATGTGTGGACCAAATTTGAGTAAAAAGTCACTCAAGGCACAGTATTTGGAAGAATTTTGTTTCCTCCCCTCCCGGGGAGAAGGAAATAAGCCCCCGTGTGTTTCCGGGTGCAGAGTTATGTGTGTACAAAATTTGGCCTGAAATTTTTTTTTTGGTTTCAGAGTTATGGAAAAACATACATACAAACATGTTAATTCATTTTTTATAGATAGACAGATGGGTTGATTGTGAGCATTTTGGAGATTAATTATTTTACGAACTAATAATTTGCTTTTTAGCTTTCAGATACTGACAATTCTGTGCCCAGTGTTAAATAGTTTTAAAATGATTCTTTTTGATTGCAAGATGGAAATTTCTTGGGAAAGCTTAAAAGCTTAATTCTTATTGTTGGACTCCTAGATGAAACGGGTTAATTTGCAGAAAATAAAGTGTCTTTTGAAGAATTGGCTGAGTGAATAATCAGCCTGTATATATAATGTAATACTATCGAGAACGCGTAATAAATACTTCTTAATGCCAGTAATATTTTAACGAAAACGCTTTATCTTAAGCATTATATTTTTTAACCGCTTCCGTTTTAAAAAAAGGATGTACAAAGTTTCTAATGAATGTCATGTTTGATAATAACTCAATAAATATAATATAAAAAAACACACTAAGCACCAAAAAGTTACCAAATAACAACATTTTCTTGGACTATCTGTGAAAAGGGAAAAATTTATGTCATTTAAAGGTTGTGCGAGAATTTTCTATTTTATTAAATAATTTATTTGAAAAGCTTTGGTAATAATAAAACTCATTGATTTTTAGAATTGCTTACTTCTTGAAATTCACCTTGTCAAAGATATGGAAAATGTATATATTTCCTAATTTTACCTTCGCAACCCTTAAAATTTCAACAAAACTTTGTATTAGTCTTTTGGAAAAAAAAAACAATACATTACTTTGAATTATAAATAATTGGTTAAATTTATAACTGTTCTGAGTTGGAGAAATAGGCCTACATTTTAAAGACAGGTTACTCGTTAGGTATATCGTTAAATGGCTGAAACTTTTAAAAAGGCTTTTACATTTACGTTGTCTCGCAAAAATAAAAGCCTACTTACAAAAAAACATCATTGTAATAAACTTTTAATTTCAAACTTGTTTGGTAAAAAAATAAAAGAATTTTTTAATAAAATTTTATTTAATTTCTTTTAACTTACCTGCCATTAAATTGGGCATTTTATTTTTCTCAAACATAATAAGTAGAAATTTCTCTATGAAAAATTACTTCCTTAAAATTTCGCAGAAATGTATAATGAGTTATATTTTTTTACGAAGGTACCGATAATGATGGAATCGGCAGCTCTTGTTAATGTTAATATAGAATAAAGAATATTAATGAAATTAAATAAAATGTTACTTTAATTTTAGTATAGCCAGGTATAAATAAAATTAAATCCCTTTTTTGAAAATGAAAACCTAATGGACACGCTCTGAAAATTTATCGATTCAGTAATTTTTTTTTATGAGACGGGGCTATTTCATTACAAGTATTAGTGAAACGTGACCAAGTGATGGAAGAGACTTTTGTGTACCAAGCCTTTAAATAACTTACTATTCAATGTAGATACGTTTTATCGGAGTCCAGCCGTGGTTCTTAATCTGAAGGCAGTTCCTAATTTTAGTGGGTTGTTTGAAGAAAGGCCATTTGTTTCCCCATTCAGAGAAGTAAATAGAAAGGAAGTAATGTGTATTTTGTGCTCGGTGGTAGAAATTAATCAACAATTGTGTTTAACTTGTCATGTGATGTTTGGCCATAACTTAATTATTTACGAGAACTCCGTGACGTAGTTAAGGGAAAAGGTCTTCATCTTCATTTGAGATTCATTCTTATCTCGAGGCGTTATTTCAGAGTGCTTTGGTCGTGATTATGGTTAATCCTCTGTAATGTCTAAGATGAAAAGGTTTAGCTAAAATTAACGGTGATAAATTGACAAAACACTGAACAAATGTTTAAACGCTTCGAATTCAGACAAATTAATTTTCATCGTAGATATTTTGTGAAAATTAATACAAAACGAGGCCTGAGACATACTTAAAATTCATAAAAATCAAAGAAAATTGCTACACAACAAGAATTTATTTATTCTCAAAATTGAATTAAAAAATAGCATAAATGTTTATTTTCAAGTCTTATGTTGGCATGGTGGTTATCTCCATGGTTTGTTTATAACTTACAACATATAATTTTCCATGTTTTTGAGAAACAAAGATGTGGCTATTGAAGCTGATAACAAAATGGAAATTTTCACTCCGCGTAGAACAACATAATTTGAAGACGGTATTTAAAACACAAAACATCTAAATAATGTTTATTCTTGAAAGTATTTTTAATATTTCGCTGACGTGTATTCTTCATCTTCTTTCGCCACGTTCGCTCCTATGTGGAGCATGTGGATATTACTAGATCCTTCCAGGAGACCCTGTCACCAGCCAGCTCTCTCGCCTCCTCCCACGTCAGGCCCGCATCCATCAGCTCGTGTATAGATCAGATTAAAAATAAATACAAGTAATCTTTTATTACGTACTTCGGAAAACGACACATCTCACATGACATGTATTAAATGATTATTTACATCTGAAATTAACCGAACAGTAAAAAAGTATAGAGGTAATGAAAAAAAAAAATTATAGTTCTTATAACTAACTAAAAAAATTCTTATGGAAACCGCGAAACTCCGGAGGGTGATTATTCATGATATTCTAAGAAAAAAATCCTACTAAAGTTTTTCGAACAACTCAATTTTAATTTCTTAAAATATATTAATAAAAATTCACGTGTGTCACTTTGTTTTTCTCTGCCATGATAAAATTCGGTTATATAACATTTTTTTCATTCGTCGGCGATCTTCTATTTGCTATCTTTACTTCTTTGTAACAGTTTCCTAGAATCATCTAAAGTAGTTTCGTATAAATTTTCCATCTGTTTTTGTTTGCCGGAATCGCAAACTATTGCTTTTTTCAATCCTTAGAATTATTTTCAAGTACGAGTAAATACGGTCTTGGATTTCAATTAACATTCACGTAAAACAGAAATATACATAAATTATGTAGGTTTGTATGTACATTTTTTCAAAAGGCTTCCAGTTTTAAATTTTTCTTTTTTTGTTGATCTGATTTTTCGAAGTAATATTAATAGATAAATATATATATTATGGTGCATATTTGAATTATTAGGAAATAACTAAAAATCTCCATTGGTAAACTATAAAAAATTGACGCTAGAAAATTTTTGTTCGACTTCGATAAAAAGTGTGTTAAAATTAATTATTTCAAATTAATTTACAGTCAGGTATCGTTAGATATTCAACCTTGGATCCCTGTTTTACATATGAATAAATATAAATTGTACATTGTAGGAATAAATGGTCATTTTTAACCGCTTAAATGTTATTTTTCTCAATGTTTTTTGATGTTTAATGTTTTCTGGGGCAAAAAAATGTAAATGGAAAAGAAAAAATGCTTGTTTACAGGATTTAATGGTAGTTTATACAAGTTTTTTGTGTTTTGTTTGTTTTACATGCTTTGTATTGCGAGCATTAGCAACATAATAAGTGTAATAATACTCCTATCCGAGAGTTTTATGGACAACTTCCCTCAAAACTTACTCAAGCACTTATCATATTTGTTTTGTATAGAATCACCGATGTTCCTGATTTGTTCTACCCTTAGATTTGTAAGGCTTTTCAACGTCACCCCTAATGCTTAGTTCTTCACATCAGGGGTAGGTAACTTTAGGGATTCGCGGAAACTAGATAATTTAAAACTTCACAACGGACGAACCACAGTAAAAACACAATTTTTAAATAAGGAAATTTTGTGATTTAGTAAAATACGTGGTGTAGTGGTTAACGCGCTGGGGCTACCATGTATGAGGTCACGTGTATGTGTCAATATAAAATAATAATGATGTAAAATGTGGTTTTCCACATTAATATTATTTCATGTAAGAAATCTTGGACTGGCACTGAAGCGTAAGAATGATCATTTTATCATTATGTAATAAAATGATCAAATAAGACTGCATTGGTGTAAATATGTACAACATTTGCAGTGCCATATGCACTATTAAGTGTGGATAAGGGAATGAATTAATGAACTGTATTATAGCCAAATTTTTGGTGTAGGCAGACAGTAAGTTAATTTTAAGGTAGCGCCAATTTTTTACAGTAAAATCATTATTCTTCTCAAATTTGATGGTGTAAAGAGGATTGTATTTGACATACCTTTCTCTACTATACGCGACTAAAAACAATTTTTAAAAAAAATTAAGTTTTTAAAATTTGAAATTTGATATTTGACAAAAATTGGATGGGTTGAAGTGTCGCGGACTCTTTTAAGTCCAGATACTCCCGGTTTGAATCCCCACTCTGCCATGACATGATTCCTATTTTTAAGCTCAAGCCAATTAGTTTTGATTAGTGCAAATATCAAAAGATTCCATGGATACATTTAAAAAAAAAAAAAAAAAATATGATAATTACGTAAACCAGCATTTTACGTACCCTGCTAGTTGACAGGGTGCGGGTGAGTGGTAGAGGATGATCGGAAAGTGGGTGGCCTATCTAGCTGGATTACCGCTTTGTTTGGTAGCCGTGGGACGGGCGACCTCTCGAGTATCAGATGTCCACTCTGATAGGGACCGCGATATAGCGGAAAGTGATGCCAACAATTTAGGCTGAATTAAAGGATAAAGGAGCTATTTTAATGTATAACGAATTTACTGGCGTATACAACATTGTAAAATTGATAATAATGTATATAAATGAATGCTTATGCTTACTGAATTATCTTTTTGTTTATTTATTTATAGACGGCGAAATTGCCTTTTACAGAATTCATTAAAATAACAACAGTGAAGCATAGAGGAATAACATAAAGGAACATACTACTACTACTTTCCCTTATACGCACCCAATGGTGCATAGGGTACTGCATTGGTACACCGAGTGCAGTGAATCATGATCATTTTATTACATGAAGGCAAGGTTATCAGTCTTACGTTTCAGTACCAGTCCAAGGTATCATGAAATAAGTATATACTGTAACGTTGTAAATTCCGAGTCAGGTACTAGGTACCTGCCCCGGAGTTCACGTCGACTTCCTGAAGTGGCAACACTGTCCCTCTCGACAGTTTTATCGGTGACGGCGAGGTTGGCTATGCAAAAATGGCCGCCGACACCAGCTAGTTGACGTGTTGTAGAATCACGGCGAAATCCCGGATGCCGGTGACGCCGTATCTGTGAGGAGCCCGGTCCTAGGGAACCGTAAGTTTTAACCACTTGTAGCATCAGACATTCCGAACATAGCACCCACGGCTTGCCTAATTACTGTGTTTTTCTTCCAATCACTAGGGGCTTCCTTACTTCCCTTCATTTTGGTCCCTTGAATATGAGTATTATTCTTAATATTTTTATCCGTTGATACGGAGTATAAATCGCTGGACGCGTATGGTTTGGATCGTCGCTGATAGCGAGAACCACGTGATCCTAGCAAACTTCACGACTTATAAAGCTGCCCGGTTAATTTTTTGTACCCACGTGCTTTTTGAAAGCGCACTATATTCATCGAGCAATCGAAGTCCATTCTTCATCTCCACGGATCCTGTCTTCAGCTGCCGAGACCGTCGAGCACGCCACCTGTATGCAAATTGACCTCGGGGCATTCTCCGCGTGTTTAGAGCAATAGGGCGAGATTGCCGTATGCTAGTCGATGTTTTCTATAATTTTAACTCTTGTGCAAATTAATTGATTTATCAAAATTATTATTGTATATTCCCCTCAACCTAGTGAGGTAGTCTTTTGGCCAAATGTAAATTCAGATTGACTAGATTGTGTTATTAATGTAATTGGTTGAGGTGTGGAAAATGTAGCTTATAAATTTAACTTCAAAATTTTTAGGTTAGACAGCTTGTATGTGAAACTGTACACTTGGTTTTATATGATTTTTGTACTTAGAATTATTGCATCATCCTTAATTAAACTGTTATATTGAAATTCCTATTTCTTTTATTTCTTCCCAGGTCCGCGTCCCGTATGTTTGGCAATGTGTTCTCTTGCTTTAATTTCATTAGATTCGTTTTGATAAATTCTTTTAAAATAAAATATTTCATAGAGATTTCTTGTTAACTTCTGAGCTAGTTGGTGAAGCGATGACGGGGATTCTGGTTCAATATGGAGGACCAGAATCTTCTTCATCACAAATGACGCCCAAAATCGTGGAGCGAAGCAACCCTCATATAGAATTCTCTATGATGGCGCCCTATTAGATATTTTTTAATTGAACACGGGACAAATGTCGGGAGCGTGGAATGGGGAGAAATTGGGAAAATTAACGGAAAAAAATGGGGAAAATATTTTCTCTATACATCGCCGGTATCTTTCTAAGTCGTGTGGTATCCATCTTTTGTATTCGACATCACCTATTCCCTTACCCTGCCAATCGACGAAATGGTCCAGTCTGCTGCAGTCTACAAGGAAGCTGGAAGGAGGAGCCCGACGGCGAGACAGCGGAACCAGAGGCACGCGGAAAATTTCATGGAGGAAGGACATTTTTTTCTCTCGAAAATCTGCGAGGGTCAGGTGATATCGTTCCATTTTAATTTTGTGCATTTACCAGTGAATAACTTTCTTTATCAGAAATTGTTCGTGGGTATTTTTTTTTGTAGAAATATGTGGGTAATTTTTGTGCTAGCTACAAATGTTGTAAGCTTCACTTGGATACAAGCTGAGTGTACCTTTGGGTGTTAAATTTTTTTTGAGCCATTATTGTAGCTTGGGCTTTCGTGGAAGACAGATGTCTTGAGTGTTAACTTTTTACAATCGTTTCTAATATTCGTGATTAATTGATAAAGCATGGAAACTTATCTAAGTTAACCACTAGTGCAATTACTCAATTATATCACACATTTTATTTTGAAGTTATAGATCTTGTGGAAAGTTGAATTATTTCTCTTGCGAAATAATGTTATTTTACGAATAATTTTTCTTTGAGTGTTGTTGCAATTTGGAGTGAAGTGTGTCGATTCATTCTAATAATTTGTTTTTTTCGTAATTTAGTGTAAACTTACACTAGTGCATATTGTTTTAATCGAAATTGAGATTAACGATATACATAAATTCTTTAAAATTTTTTTAGCTGAAAACTTTTATAAATGGGGAATTATTATAATGGTTGATGGGAGTCTAAAACTTTTATAAATCATTTCAGATATAATCCGGTGCGCCTCTAATACAGATCGCAGCATTTTGCAGTGCGACAGGGAAGATTCAAGACTCGCGGCGTTCTGCAGTTGGCGAACGAAGATTCGAGAATCGCGTGCTGCAGGGCCGTGATCGAAGCGACATTGCGTCCGCACAAATTGCATCAGGTTGTACCGTTTTGATTTTATTTTTTTGATTATATTCTTCTTGGAAGCTGATACAATTTTAATTTAAATTTCATACTTTTTTCTGTTGGCTTTTGTTCGGAATTATAATGGAGTTAAAATTCAGTTGAGAAGTCGGGGGAAGTGGATGGAAATAGTATGGGAGCCAGTCACGGTTATGGTATCGGAGAAGGCCTCCAAGGCACTTCCGTTGACTTTACGCTGCCCCACTCTTCCATCTGCATCAACCGCATATCTCGGACCACCTTTTATTAGACAAGATGCCGTTGATTTCCCGAAGGGGAAACCAGTGTCTAAAATCCCTCGCCTTCATTTTGAAGGGTTACAAAATTGAATATTTGTTTTAATGGTACCCGAGGTAGTACATGATTTTATTGAAAACTTAGAGATTTGAGAATAACCAGAGGTATTCCTGAAGACATTTTGTTGCAATCGTTTGCGGATCTTCTCTCTGGTATACCAAGGCTATGGTACTGGCCGATCAGAGACTCGTTCCAAACCTGGACCGCACTGAAGGAGGCGATGCTGGAACGGTTGGAAAGTATTCGTACGAAGACGCGATCTTGCGTGAGCTACTTTCACGCAGACAGCAGGCGCACGAAACATATGGCAGATTTCGTAGACTATATCCAACATCTGGCTTCAAAACTTACGATACCCTGGGACTAAGGACTTTCTGTTGACTCACGTCCAGAAAAATTGCCGTTCCGAGTATGTTCCGCTGATAACGTCAGGGAAACGTAACCTCACTAAGCAGCCTGCAGAGGATGAGTCGGCAGTGGAGTTTTATAAGGAACAGGAGAGAGTAGTATCAGCGGATAAGGAAGTAACTATAAATTCAAATTATACTAGTAGTAAAGTTAAGAAGAACTGTAGTTGTACGGGGAATGTAGCTGCTATAAATGCCCTTAAGGCAGAAATTCTAAATTTGAAATCCACCAATGTAGAGCGTGGAATGTCTTGTTTAAAATGTAAAAATTTCGGACACTCTTTTGGAGGTTGCCCAAATATTAAGGAGTTAGTATGTTTTGGATGAAGTTTAATATAGCTCCCTATTTGTTTAAAAATATGTGTATTAAGTTTAGTGCTAACAACGGTAAACTTTGTGTTTTAGCTTTAATCTCTCCTGACGACTTGGAGGAACAGCAGCGTCGTCAGCTGAAACAAATGGTGATGGAGTTCGAAGAGATATCCTACGAGAAGAAAGGACTTGGACGCACTACACTCGCGGAGCACGAGATCGTCACAACTGGATCTGCGGTAAAACAGAGAGACTACCTCTGTCACCAGTAAGGCAAAAGCAGTTAGAAGCCCAGTTTGACGAAATGTTAGAACTAGGAGTAGTGGAGCCTTCGAACTCATCAAATTAGTATCCGGTAGTTATTAAATTGTAGATTTTATAGTATAATTTTAATTTGTTCGCCGATAACGACATCTGTGATGTCAAAATCGGAAACAATAAACGGGGTTTGTGTCCTTGCTAGAACGGAGTAATGTTTATTTAATTTTGGTTGACAGTTGTCAATGTTTATCGGTCAAAATCACTAGCTGTCATTAACTTTGTTTACATTCGGTGAATGAAGTTGTGAGTTAGTAAACATAGTGAGGTTATGTTGTGTTTGTTGTTTAGTATAGAAGTTTTTTTATGTTTGTTGAGGTAGGAGTAATCAACAAACCAGAGGGACTTAATGCGGGTTTAATATACAAACAAAGTGAGGTTATGTTGCACACGGGTTAATCACCTGCATGTAATCGCATGGATGTTTCTTATATAATCGCATGGATGTTTCTTTTGTAATAGTAGATAGGAGTTTAGTTTTTTTTTCTGAATTAGGTCAACGCAATTAAAATGGCTTGACAACGAGTGCGCCAGACTCGTCAAGTAATTTTATATCTAAATTTTTTGGTAAATATTTACATTGTTAAGCGGTGTTTGTTGGTGGGATTTTGCAGAGCGTCATGAACTACGCATGATTTCACAAACATTCTACCTATAGCATATTGGGAAATTTGGGGAGATTGCAGTAACTGAAATTAGATTTGTTTTAAATATTTTTTTTCTTGTTGACCAATCTAGTTTATATAGTGTCAATACGGGACACCGGAGCCGTATAATTATGGGTTAGGAGTATAGATGCTTAAGTGTGGGCTCCCGGAGTGAACACACATTGTAGAAGTGGAGGACTGCTACAAGGTAGTAGTGCTAGGTAGGAGTAGAATATTTAGATAGGACGATGTGCTGTCGTACCTGCAATTGTAGAGTTGTTATACCCGTGCGGTGGTTTATCCTTTCGAGCGGAAAGATGAACACCGAAGGGTGATGAGAAGTTTCCGTTTAAAATTAACGATTCGACGTCAGCTAGATGACGTTGAGTTTTAGAAAACTGGGAGTTTTGTGGGTAACGTAGCGCGTATCGCGAAATATGGGCTGCCTTACGTCAGACTTGCAGTCTTGGGAAATCTAATTTTCATGATGAAGCTTGAACATTAGACATTAGGCAATGTAGGAGTAGATTGTTTAGGGAAATTTCTCATTTATGATATTGTGAATTACCTATTACAGGGTAATCATATGTGTATGGCAGCTGTTTAGGCCAATAAGAAAGGCCAAAACCTCTGTTGGTATAAAAAAAAAAAAAAAACTTAAGATTATAAGCTAGAAAGTTGGCTCAGTCGTCAACGAATTGTGAGAAGTAGGGTCTGGTAATATAACCACAGGACCTAACCTTTCATAAATTAGAAATCCATAACTGAAATGAACCTAATATAGCAACATTTCAGTATGGAGAACTTAGGACACAGATGCCATGGGAGATAACTTGAAATCAATGTCAACAAACATAAATTCATAAAAAAAAATACATCCTGGCAGTGTTCTGTTTTTTTGTAAAATAGTTTTCTTTTCTCACAAATTTGCAGTGTCACGTTTGTGACGCTAAGTTCACAGTTTTTAAAGGGGATGCTTACTAATATATTTCTCTTTTCAGATGTTTCCCGGTTGTCTAACTTGCGTATTGGGTATGACGGCAAGTGGTGTGGTTGTGCTGGGTGGTGTTTGATGCTGCAGGTGGATTAGAATAGCACTTTCGAGCATTGGCTCAAAAGTTAAAGGAAAAAATGCCGTTTAATTCTTTTTTTTATTCTTTTTTTTGTCAACTGAGGGAATGTTGTAACGTTGTAAATTCCGAGTCAGGTACTAGGTACCTGCCCCGGAGTTCACGTCGACTTCCTGAAGTGGCAACACTGTCCCTCTCGACAGTTTTATCGGTGACGGCGAGGTTGGCTATGCAAAAATGGCCGCCGACACCAGCTAGTTGACGTGTTGTAGAATCACGGCGAAATCCCGGATGCCGGTGACGCCGTATCTGTGAGGAGCCCGGTCCTAGGGAACCGTAAGTTTTAACCACTTGTAGCATCAGACATTCCGAACATAGCACCCACGGCTTGCCTAATTACTGTGTTTTTCTTCCAATCACTAGGGGCTTCCTTACTTCCCTTCATTTTGGTCCCTTGAATATGAGTATTATTCTTAATATTTTATCCGTTGATACGGAGTATAAATCGCTGGACGCGTATGGTTTGGATCGTCGCTGATAGCGAGAACCACGTGATCCTAGCAAACTTCACGACTTATAAAGCTGCCCGGTTAATTTTTTGTACCCACGTGCTTTTTGAAAGCGCACTATATTCATCGAGCAATCGAAGTCCATTCTTCATCTCCACGGATCCTGTCTTCAGCTGCCGAGACCGTCGAGCACGCCACCTGTATGCAAATTGACCTCGGGGCATTCTCCGCGTGTTTTTAGAGCAATAGGGCGAGATTGCCGTATGCTAGTCGATGTTTTCTATAATTTTAACTCTTGTGCAAATTAATTGATTTATCAAAATTATTATTGTATATTCCCCTCAACCTAGTGAGGTAGTCTTTTGGCCAAATGTAAATTCAGATTGACTAGATTGTGTTATTAATGTAATTGGTTGAGGTGTGGAAAATGTAGCTTATAAATTTAACTTCAAAATTTTTAGGTTAGACAGCTTGTATGTGAAACTGTACACTTGGTTTTATATGATTTTTGTACTTAGAATTATTGCATCATCCTTAATTAAACTGTTATATTGAAATTCCTATTTCTTTTATTTCTTCCCAGGTCCGCGTCCCGTATGTTTGGCAATGTGTTCTCTTGCTTTAATTCATTAGATTCGTTTTGATAAATTCTTTTAAAATAAAATATTTCATAGAGATTTCTTGTTAACTTCTGAGCTAGTTGGTGAAGCGATGACGGGGATTCTGGTTCAATATGGAGGACCAGAATCTTCTTCATCACAATACATAACATTCAATAAACTATCGGCTTCAATCACTTAAATCTTGATGCAAGATGAATAAAAAAGCCATAATATCAATTGTAATTCAGATATTATTGATATCACAACAGAGACAGAGAAACTCTGGAAACGAATGTGGGTTATCTAGGCGTTTACAGGCTTATGATCTATCATTGGCTGGATTAAATGGCCACTTGGTGTACTACAATATTCCCCATTCCGCCCATCATCTGATAACCAAATATTACAAATTTTTGAAACTACTATATATATTGAATTTGTACAGAACTTTCCACATTTGAGTTTGTTTTTCGACAATTTTCAACATTTTTCCTCTCTGGTGACATCTGTTGAGAAGATTGTTAAGCATTTTTGTCAATCAATTTTTATGGTGTATGTAAGGCTCTATCGAGCTTTATTACTTACCAGAAGACGCCTGAAGATGTCTCTCCAATTTTTGTTTTGCTTTTATATTTTAAGCAGTAAATCTTTTTAAAAACATTTTGAACGTATACAAATACTTGTAGACAAATTACTGGATTATACCCATGCTTGGCTGATATCAGATATTATTGATATCCCGACAGAGACAGAGAAACTCTGGAAACAAATGTGGGTTATCTGGGCGTTTACAGGGCTGCTGTCTTCATATAACAATTAAAAGAACTGTATTTATCAACAAAAAAAAATCTGATTTACTATTAAAAAAATGATAACATACAAGAACGTTACTTATATTCTTCAACAGCCGTTACTTATAATATTTAAAATTTTATTCTCTCAAGGGTACGACCAAAATAGTTGGATCAAGTTATAAGATGTGATATAAATCTTCTGCCGTAGTTAAATTCAACCAATCTTGTAAATAAACAACTTTCTTAGCTTGTGTTTATTGTACTCGTTTACCTGGAAAAATGAAATTACTCCCGGATAATTTGATAATATAGAATCCGAGTTTCAGGAAGTTATCTGAGGAACTTGAGTTCTACTGGAGAAAGTTGGTAACTAACTTGATTTAGAAATCAAATTCAGACCAAACACAGTCTTTATTACCACAGTTACAAGGAAGTTTATTGAAAAACAACTAGCAGTTAGTAATGTTTAATACTTGTTTTGATAAGTACTTCCAATTAAAACAAAATGAGCTGAGTTTTTATGGAAATTTATTTTTTTAGATCTTAAGTTCATTGTTTGTATTCAAAACATACGTAAAAAGAGGAATGGAAATCAGTTTTGATGTTTATTTTATTCTTTTTTTTATAAGTGAGGTTTTTTAAACAGTTTTTTTTATGACGTAAAACGGTAGATTAGTAATACAAAAGGTTTTTAAAGCCTTAGTTTAAACCAGCCGATGACAAAATGACAGAAGAAAGGGGAGTGCTTCGTACTCCCAACCTAATAAATAAGAAGTTAAATGATAATTAATTTCTAGGTTATTGGTTTTATTTAGCTAGAAAAAGTAAGTTGGAAAAATTTGTGATAATTATAATTTTCTAGGTGGTGTAATATATTAGTTAGTAAGTTGGAAAAAGCATGATTTGGTTAGTTTGGTTAGTTGGTTAGGGTAGATAACGTAAATTGTTTTCAGCAATAGGTCGAGTCTATTTTTGTTTGTTTTTCGGCCACCGTTTTTGGGTGAAGTATTTATGATATAAAATGTGGTTTTTATGTACTTGGAATCCGTGTCACAGTTAGGTATTTTGGTGTTTGCGTGTAATACTGGAAACCACGTGTGCAGACATTAACAATGAGATGACGGTACTTCAAACCTTAAACACACATTTGTTTGTGTAATTTTTACAAAAGCAAAAAAGTGTCCACTCAATAAAATGTTCGGCTATTGCCGACTTGTCAGGGTGTCCAAGTTCCACACAAACATCATTACAACATTAACAGAGGTGACATTTAAACATACACACATGGTTTCCATCATTACACGCAAACACTAAATGATGATGGCGCCTGCAACAGTGGCCGAAACGTCGGAGAAGACAAAAAGCAAAACAAATAGAATCAATAACGGCCGTGAAAATCTACCCACATATTTAATAGGTCGAGTTTTTATTATAAATCCATCAAATTTTTGTCGGGATTGAAAATATAAAACCATTATATACCGCACGATTTATGGAACACCCTTAGAAAATCTGTTTGCTTTCTAAATTTGTATTTTAACACATTTCAGGAATTCCGCTTGAGGCGTATTATACTTTATGCGTGGGGAAGGTTCTGCCTTCTCCCAAATATTGCTCACATTTCCATACATTTAGTCATTCAAAAGGCAACAACTTGTTTTGTTTATATAATATAAGCAGGAAGTGAATTCACGAGCTAGAAACTTAATATACTTTTCACATATCAATAAGCCTAGTTCTCGATATCAAATTTGTTGGTAGACAAAAGTTTAATGTGAAAAACAATATTTATTTACGATTGATTACTATTAAACACTATTTGATGCAAGTAGTAAACTTAATTTCACTAAAGTTAAGTAAATTTTCGTTGATTGATTGTAAAGCGCTCTTGAGACGATGCACCTAATATTATTTATACATATAGTTCATTTAGGATGTATTGAACTTGTGCTGAAGTGGAATAGTATGTTTTACAAGAATGCAAAGATGAAAATTTGACAGACGTGTAGTAATATATCATGTACAGAAATGGTTTTTATTGTGGCAAAAACAACAAAAAAAAAATGCATACATAATATTGAGCAACTATTTACGTGTATTTCATACCTGAATATAATTGACGAACAATGACGTTACGTGAGAATTCTCCTTTTAAAATACTCGCTTAATACAAGGCAAGAAATTTCCCTTAAATTGTATAAACTTACAAAGGCATCACGCTGAAGTGAGATTCGTGACTGGCAGAATAATGGAACGTCCTTTTATAAACACATTTTTCACTCGCCCTTTATAAAACTTATTTTCCGGCTTATATTATGCATAACTGAAAAAAGGAAACAAGCTTTCTCTTCTCCAAAATCAAAATGGTGACACATGCCGCTCATTATTTACCATTTTGAAAAAAATCAGGAAGTTCTCACATAAATTGCGTGCATGACAAGTCCTGGAGCTTCGCCCGGTGAATTTCCCGCGCATTTGACACGAGCTACAGTTTGATAAATGGCTTCGGTGTTTTCTCGTTTTGGAGAATAATTCTCAAGTGTTCTGGGTGTCATTTCACCCTGGTCATATTTCAGTAGACTAAGTGGATCCGTAAACTAGGAACACCTCCACCTTGGTGTTGATAGATTCCCTTCAGGGCGACGAGTGGTGTACACTGTAAACTAGAAGAGTTGTATGAAATTTCATACCAACAGGCGCGGTGCTTTGACGAAAATTGGAGGTAATTTTGTAAAGCGTTATTTTAAAGCGAACAACCGCGCCGCGCCTTGAGATGCTCATCTTAAATTCAGTTTTTTATTTTCACCTTGTCTCGCACCGGCAAATTAAAAACGTTTTTTCCCTCATAATTTGTTTCCCAAAGTGATAAATTATTAAAAATGTAATTAATATGTCGCTTAATTTTTACCAAAATACGCTATTGATAAATTGAGATTATTAGTATATTTTTTTTAAGTTCACGGTGTAAGTAGAGGCAGGTGTTGGTTGACAACAGAATCTTTTAAAGAAGAGGTATAAAGATTCCAAAAAAACGACACCAGATTGAACACCATAAACCCGATAGTAATTTTAAAATATTTTCTGTTTCTTAAAGGGATATTTTAATATCCTTAAAAGCTTGGTAAGAGATTTTCATGTTTCAATATACATAAAACAAGCTTTCATTCTACCCATTACGGAGAAAATAATGGCAGAAAATAATGACATACGACACGAAAAGGTAAGATGAACTGTTTGTTAAAAATCCAAGAGAAAGAAACGTAAAAATGAAATCCTTCGAGCGTTGGTAATAAGTTAGAGTTTTTTTGACATTGTCTCACATTTCATATCTTGTCAAGGGGAGCATGTGTATTCTGTGGATTGACAGCAAAACGCGCCGAGAATTCTAAATGAGGGTAGTTCATTAGGGGCGCAAACAGACTTGCGGCCGTTTATTTATACATATAAATAAAAAGCCTAAAAGGGGTAGAGGTTAGGGGTGTGCTCAGTGTTCAGGTGGGAGGGTAGCCTTTGGTAGAGCTGAAAGGTATTTTAATTAAAACATTGTTTTGGGAATCTGAAGAGACATTCGGTTTGGTGAGGGAGGGACGAGTGTTATCCTTTCAGGGTATTTGTGGAATCAAACTCTCCTGCCTTCTGCCTCCTGCGCCTTCAGGCTCTGATTTGGAAGCGAGATATCCGGGGGATGGGATAATTGGATCCCATATGACCTAGAAATATCCATTTCACGATGCGTAGGGAAGTATGTTTAAGAATATTGAAAATAAAATTATAAAATACTGGGTCTTGCCCGGGTGCCCGGGGTATTCTTTTCGTTGGAATTTTTTTTGGTTTGTACATTTAATTAACAAGCATGTTTCTACTACTCGTTAAACTTTTTCCCCGTGATAATGGTTTTGAAAATATGATTTTTTATGTTTTCTAAAATAAGAAAGAAAAAGGCAATATACATATAAAGAGCTAGGACTGCGAAATTGACATGAGAAGGAGGGATAGTTTGGCCATAGACTAAGATAAGCCATTTTTTCTGTTGAAATGCTGAAAAAATGTAGAAAAATCGACATTATTATTCCTTTTTCAATCAGTTAAAAATGGATAGTTTTTTTTTTCTTAAATTTTATTTTACAATAAAAGTATGTTTGAATCAAGCAACAAGCTTACTGTGGTCTTCATACTTATAATCAAACGCGTTTCCTAATTTTAAAAAATAGACGACGTAAATAAAAGGAATTGCCATGAAGTGTTTGAAAACCTGTGTAAAATGTATGTATTAAATTACCGGAAGGAAAATATTTGTATTGAAAAACAAAAGTTCTCACTTTTAGTCAAAAGTTAGACAGGCGTAAAATTTCCACTACCTACAAACTCACCCCAGGAACAATGCCTTCCTCTCATAATAAATCCATTCAGAAATGCACAAAATACTTTTTGTTTAGTTTTCCATTAAAAGTTTCATTTTGAATTGTGAAAGCAAATATAAATCAAAAACGTTTTTAATGATTTCCCACTATGAATAATAAATTGTGTCAAGAAGAATAGATATTTATTTTTTAAATGCCTGTCAGAATAAACATTTGAGAAGGGTAGATAATAAAATATTGTTAAAAATGTTGGTTTTGTTCCGAATTACGCTTTGTTTCAGTATTCAAACGAAATAGGAACATTTTTTTTCAAAATGATGTTTTAAAATGTCATGCTCACGTACCTACCTACTAAATAAACAGAATAATACTTTTTATAATACAATACTTCCATTGTACGCTTCAAAACGTTGTACGTTGGGGCACCATGAACAAAGTTCCGGGTTCTATTCGCGACTAGAATGAAGAAAAAATTCGTCTTTATTATAAATTTGATTTGTAATATCTCGTATTGACACAGTTGGGAATTGATCCCGACACCATGCACGGCTACTCAACATATTAACCACTAAACAAGAAGAAGATATCTGTACAACATGCTACGACTACTTTCCCGTATCCGCCTTGGGGCACTGCATTTACTCACCAAGTGCATTGAGTCTCGATAACTTGAAAGATGATCAGTGTTACGCTTCAGCGCCAGTTCAAGAAACCACATTTTTTTGTTGAGAAAAACCACATTGGAGTAAATGTTAATATTGACTTTGTCGGGAATCGAAAACACGACCTCTTGCATGGCTGGAAAACATTTAACGCGGTCTGTACATGAGTGTACGACCATTATTATTCCGGGTTAATTTCCCTCTAAGTATTTTATGTCATAATGGTCCACTGAAACCGAGAAGCATTAATTTACCTACACACCTTACTGAAGTGTGATTCCGAGGTAAATCAATTAGCATTTCATTATCCCCTGCTAGGTTACGATAACATATGTACCACTATAATACTTAATGGCCTTAAAACATTTGAACCACAGCCAAATCATATTATTGTCATTCAATTTGATGGAGCATTAAATTTTAATCTCCTTTGTATATCCTGTATTGTCTTAGGAAGACTAAATAGCTCCAACATGTGTTGTTAAGGCTAGATTAGGACTAATTCTTGATGTTCAAGAGGTCTTTCATAAAATTTGACGAGGAAATTTAATAATAAACAAGAACTAAGTGCCCTACTATAACTCGTCAGAGAAATACTCACGTAAACACGTGCTTTATAAATTATCCAGGGTTTATAAACGGTAATAATTTCTTAAATGAATATTTCTAAGGAATCTCAATAACAACGATGAGGTGTTAATAAGTACTCTGTTTACAAAAGTATTTTATTTTATTACAACAAAGCCTTGATACACGGAGTGTGGTTTTTGTTAATTAAATCCGACTGATTTTCCTCTGCAATAACACTTTACGAGATTTAAGTTCGCGACCTTTTGTTCGTGGTTAAACCCCACCGCGAGTAAGCTAGGCTTTGTTTCACCCATACAATATCCCCTGAGACTCTTTATATTTTAATAACTTCGGTTTGATATTAAACATTGTACCTACATTAAGCGAGCAGCCCCAAGAAACTCAAAGGTTTCATGGGATGTAAGAAAATTACTACGTAAAGGGGTTATTTTCGTTCCCGGTAATTACATTATAGACTGAAATTTCATATTCAAGCACTCGGAGAGAGTATTAACATTTAACACGTACGAAGAACTTTGATATTTAGGGGGTTGAAAATAACTCATTCAAATCTTGAATAAGCAATCGTTTTTAAAAGTGTACATCACTCTTACCTAATAAATAATAGGTAATGGATAAGGCTCTGGCGGGTGGTAACTTAGTGGTAGCGTTGCATACAAGAGGCTCTCAACTAAAAATTAAGACCCCATTCTTCAATAGCTAATTCTAAACTTTTTTTTTGTTTTGCCACTCTGAATTTTGTAGAAATGGATAGAATTAAAAATGTAAATATACGGACAAATTGAAAGATTAAGTAACTATTTATAGAAATAGGTTTGAGGTAATTTTTTGATAATAAAATTAATGGCGTGTTCATTTAAATTAATGATGAAAAAAGTTGAGCTCTGAAATAATAATGTACGAAATTACTTAATGAATGACATTTGAATATTAGATTTTTGTTTAAAAAAATGTTAAATTTAACTCTCCTCGATGTTTGAAGGTTTATTTATGTCGAATAAATTCATTGTTTTTAAATGTAAGGGAGAAAGGAGTACTCGACATTCAGCTCTGCAATTTATAGGATTGGTGTTTTTAATACTCTAATAAATTCCTTACTTAATGTGACATCTCAATCATTTTACCCCTAGATAGCTATTTGATTGCTCGCAAAGCCGTTTTTATGATCCGTCTTAAAACATACTTATAATTTCGCTGACGCCTTAATACGCAACGAGGTGAATGACAGTCCATTAGGAAGAAAATTTTACATCAAACTTGAAATATGTGTGAGAAGTTATAGTGTAGGATTCATTTCCCACAAAAATAGGATCTTCATCAGGATTTCGATCACGTACCGGGAAGGAGGGAGTAAAACCTTCCCAGGAAGGGTAATAATGACGTAATGAATCATTGCCATGGCCCGAAGAAGACTTTCAGCTGAGATAAAGCCGATATGTCAATGTTTGGAATATCGAGAACAAGACGTCTATTTGACAAGAACTCAGAAGATAATGACAGCCGTGATGGATCACCTCTATTTGGACGTAATTTATATTTCAGTTTTATCGAAATATTTTCATATTTTCTTTACGTCATACTTAATGTCAGTTGCTGTAGCTTTTGAAATTTGGATTTTACCACGCGTTACGGTGACGGTCAGTTGTCTGTAAGGTATCTAATTGTTACTTGATTATTGATTTATTATAATTTTAATAGTACAAGTACCTTTTAACAACATACCTCTACAAATATACATTTTAATATTCGTACATTAGAGCATACTCCACCACGTGACCGCTTCCCATACAAAAGAATTCCTCGGTTTTCAATATTTTTTTCACACATTTTAGATATCGACCAGATGTTTGAATCGGTTTAATTTTTTTGATTTCCTATTTGTTAAAGGAGATAAATTAATTATTAAAAAAAATAAGACAATATAGACACGCATCTGGTCAATATCTAAAATGTGTGAATAAATCATTGCTCTAATGTTAAATTCCAGGGAGAAAATCGAGGAATACGTTTTTATGGGAAAGCGGCCGCGAGTTACGTGGTAGAGTATGCTCTTAAAGTCCAAACCAAATATATAAAAATCACAATGCTCACAATAACGAAGAAAGTGAATAAAAAATAATAGTTTGATAAAATTCAGAATACTAAAAATGTTGGTCAGTAGATTAGTAAGTATGAACTGAAAGCTCACATATAATTTTTTTCATTTGTAGTATATTTATGTATATATAAGTATAATATCTAGCTAGGCACCAAAGAATGAAATACCATTACACAATATGTATATTATAAGGGTGCATGGCATATATTTATTTTGTTGATTTTATTTTACCGAAAAACGTGACGAAACTTAATTTTCAGAGCGTAACTGAGAACCATTTGACGAAAACATTTTTTGTTGAATTATTTGCGGAAACGGTCGTATGACAAATAATAAAAAGGTAAACCCGAATCCATTTAGTGCAAATGACAAATGTAAAAATATTGTTTAAGAGGGTGGACGGATATGATAGTAAAAGCGTTGTAAAATCTCTCCAGGAGGATACTAGGAAATGAGAACATTTTGAGCGAAGGGCGTTAAGAACTAGCCCTTAAACGGAAAATTGTTTTGTGCATTCTTAACTCGGGCAGATAAACTCTCATCGTGAATACTTAATACGTGTTTTGCTATTACAGTACATTTGTTCCGAAAATATTAATAAAAAGTGATAATTTATTTTATAATACAACCAATTTTTGTCTATCTACAACCGATTTTCATCCACACCTCAACCAATTTTCGTTTATACTACAACCAATCTCTGGTTCTGGCTTTGTCGCTAGAAGCGTCTCCACTCGCGACTGTATCCAGTTCTTTTTCAACAGTTTCCCAAGGAAGCGGTATTCCTCTCTTCTCAATCAACATTGGAATAATGTTTGGTTGGAACGAAATTGCATTTATTTAGAGATGAAAAATATAAGCAACTTTTCAAGTGTGTCTAAATGATTGTTGTAAGATTAATGTTAAATACTAGACGGAATGGAAAATGCTGTAATACATCAAGTGGCCACTTAACCCAGACAATGACAGATCATAAGCCCCGTAAATTTCCAGATATCTGTTGAAATGTCAATTATAGATATATAAAAATATGTCAAAGCAAATTGTTTTGAATATAATCACGATAAAGATTTAATTTTAATCGCAAAAATATGAGGGTTTATTTCAAAAAATTGCTTTTAATCGATTGCTCGTAATGAACATTTTGAATATAATCACGATTAAACGATTTTAATTTTAATCGCAAAACAGGTCCAAGGTTTATTTCTGAGAAAAATCGCTTTTAATCGATTGCTCGTAATGAAAATATTCCGTTTAAGTTTCGTTTTATATAAATTTTCTTATTATAAATATAATGAACTATAATATGTTTATTATTTACGTTTACATAAAACTGTTTGTTTCCGAAATAAATAAAATAAAAAAAAATAAAAAAATATTAACCTTCCATAAAAACATCATTAAAACGTACAATAATTTAACCTAACGACCTCGAGTTACAGCGCTTCCCTCTACACTGGCTTTGTTCAACCACCGCTTAGGGGAGGTTGGGGTGAAATCGGCCACTTGGTCGTTCCTTTAGGGGAGATGGGGGAGAAGTCGGTAACTCGTCCGTTCCTTTAGGCGTTAATTCGGGGGTAGTTTTTACCGCAGGCCAACCACCACCCGGCACGATTGTGTTTTTTTACTGGAATTAATTTCGTTTCCCTCGAGTATTTTCTCTAGCGGTGCCAATACCTCACTAATGATGTTATTCCCGTAGTGTATGTGAACTGAGTGTTGTGCTAAAACAAATACGAGTGTTGAGCGTGTTAGTTTTTTTAACTCGTGTTAGTTTTTTAACTCAGTTGTACCTGAGCTATAATGAGCCGCTCTTATTAATGGCACTGAGCAAAACAAAATATGCTAATAAACGAGATTGAAAAATATTAACGAAAAAACTATTTCATTCAACAAAAAGAGTCCTATAATTCCATATGATGTAAATAAATCCATTAATAATGTTTTCCAGTAAATTGGGAAAAAAATTCAAGTAAATTCAAGTAAAAAAATTGTATTGTTGTGCAATTATAGTTCGATGTATTTGATCGTCAATTTGTGAAAAAAAAATTCATCATCATCACCATATATCCGCTCCCTATGGGGAGCATATAGACTCCACAAACTGCCTCCAGGCCAAGCGATCGGCCGCCAGCTCCCGTGCATGCTCCCATGTCAAGTCCACGTCCCGCAGCTCTGACGCCGATGAATTGTCAACAGTGGACGACCAGGACGCCGAGAACCTGATGCCTTGTAAAATAGGCAAGCATGGTTAAGGCTCTCGGGAGGCCGACGTAAATATGGCCTCGCCAGCCAGAAACGCCTTCGCCAGATGACATGGTTAAGGCTTGCTGCGTCCGTTGCCTACGTTATGTATTCCTTACAAAGTTAAACCACCTTATTAAATATTCTTCTAAGACATACAACTCAGAAAGAAAAAAAATCTTAGAGGAAAATAATTAAATTGCCAATTTATTTTTGGAGTTGTAAACATTTGTTTATTACCAGTTGGGAGTTAATAGTTGTCAACTTTTGGAAATGAAGTTAGGTTATATCTATCGTTTCTAACAAACTTCTTCATCGTTCGGTTTAGTCCTAAATTTTCTTGTATTTTCATAGTATAATCAAATTTCAAATAACATAAAAAAGATTTTAAATGAAACACGTATAAAAATGCCCAGTAAAGTGATTTTGTTCGGAGTTGTTAATATTTAAAATGAGCAAACATTTTTGAATGCAAATGACTTTAAAAGTGAGTGGACTAATCGACTTATGATTTCCAAAGAAGGCGAAGCTTCGAGTCTTCAAACAGTTTTTCTTTTTGGAGTTATTAACAGTAAGACATTTTGTAACTATAAGACTCATTATGTTGAGTTTAAAAAACTCAGATTTTTTTGCACTGTTCATTTGGAACTTGTTAGATGTCAACATTGACAAAAACCTACTTTCAACTTTTTGCGGTGTTAATGAAAAATATTTCCACTTCCCAGCATTTGGTGTAAATTTGAATTTCTAGACAGAGACATCCTTATTTAAATATTTTTTGTTTTTGAGAAATATCGTTATTTGTATATAAATTGTCATTATATATATAAACTTTCGAAAATTTTGTTGAAAGCACAGATTTACATTATGAATTTAAGTGTAAGAAGTTTTTACCGTGTCGCAGTCGGGCTTAGAAAGAACTGGGTACAATGAGGCTCGTAGTCGTAACCCATCATCATCCCTGTTTATGTTTCAAGAAAACTTGTATATTTGCTTGTATATATATTATTAGCTAAAATATTCTCCCTATAAGTAAAGTTTAAATAAGTTCAGCTGGTCAAATAAGATTGAAAGGTTAATCTCTTTATAAATATGCATGTTTTATATCTTGCTCTCGGGAACAGCATAAAATCAAGTGTGGTTATTTCATCGATGTCTTATAAAGACAAATAGATTCGTTCCAGAAAAAGTCGTAAAAGAATAATAAAGGGACATAAGGGAATAGGACCGTGGGAAATCTTTAGAATTAAATAAAGAAGAGACGTTTTGATGGTTCCATGACTATAAAAAACCGACCTTGGTTCAATACGAGCCAAGTGAATCTAATATTATATTTATGTTACCACGTGGGTCACCGAACATTCATTCGGTCAGTCTTATGAAATCTCTACCCGGGGATATTTGCTTACTTTAATACGTAATATAAGAAAAAAGTGGAAGAAAACAATGTTAATATTATCATAAAATAACACAATAATAATATGTCCAAGTACAAAAGACGCATTTATATGTTTCATGATAATATTATATACTTTGTTGTACTTTATACTTGGTATTGTTTGCAGTTTTTGTACGCCACAAGAATTTCTGTGAGGTTTAATTAATACAGAACAGGTTTGGAAATAATACCTTCGTGTTTGTTCAATTTTTAAAAATCCAATTAGTGGAAGGCAACATGAAAAGATCAGGTCATTTAACTGAATAGAAATAGAAATGGAATATCTATATTCCCGAATCCGAAAAAAATTCCACTTCATCTCTGTAGAGATTTAGAAATCAAATATTATACCTACTCCCGTCATGGGATAATCCCAGATTTGTGTACAAGTATTTGAACACACTCAAAATGATGTAAGAAATGTTGTTTTTACACTTAATGGTGGAAATAAGACGAATTCAGGATCTACCATATTATAACTAATTGATTTTAATAATGCACCTGCATTTGAGAACTCTGATTATAGCAACGTAGTATATTAATTTAATAATCTGACGAAAATTATAAATCAATGGGGATTAGAAGCACCTTCATTCTACGTATGAACATACTTCGCGTGTTAAATTGATTATCTTCCCTCGGCAAATAAGCAAGTACGTGGATACTACTATATTATATAGAGTGTGAGGAATCTTCTGAGCGTCTTCCATGTTTAATCCTGTTAAGTAATATTTGCCAATTTTGCTGATAACTTTATCTCGCTGGAGATTGGCACGGCATTATTAACCCCAGCCTGCTAGTCATGAATCCACCCCCAAGGCAACTTATTCTAGGGGTCTTTTTACTTAAGCCGGGGGAAGAAAAAGATAAGCCTTGCTCTCTAATACTTAGCCATTATAATTCCGAGCTGGTGTTTCCTTTACACCTCGCTTCATATGCTTGCGTAACGCTAAAACAAGGGCACATACCTAAAGGGTAGACCCTTCTTTGGGCGTTCTTTGTGCCTTATTGACTTCTTTAATACATTTTGCGTGTAGGCTGTTTAGCTTAAGGAAGATTTGGGTTTCTCGAGACCTGCCCTAGGCTTGGTTGAATGTAACCTGTTCGTCATTTGTCTAGCTTAAACTGCCTAAACTCGGCTTTCTTATACGTTGTTTATCAACGCTTTCTACAAAATACCCATCCAAGTATAAAGGAAATGTGACGTAAATAATTATATATAATTTAGAGAATTTTTACTATGCAAAAAATCTTCGGTATTGCATAAAGGCTTCAATGTTTTGTAAGTATTATGGTAGCGTTGCGATTCAAAGATCTCCATTTCAAATTCCCTCTCCACCACAACTTGATTCATGTTTTCAAGCACAAGCAGCTAAGATTATGTAGACAACGGTATTATTTAGTAATTAAAAAAGATCGAATACCATAAAATTGCATCCTTATTTTTTTTTTAAAAACTAAAAAAATATATAAAAAGAATATGTTTATAATCTACCTGATAATGATATCTCTTAAGTTTCATCACAATTTTTTGTCTTTGTAACCTTTTCTTAATTTTACTGGAAATAATAAAAGAAAAGATTGGCGAGATTACTGAACTCATTTTTATTATTTCACTTAAGTACAGATTTAAAAAACACAAATGTTTTATGTTACAACCTGTAAAAATATTTCAGGCATACTTAAAATATTTTTTCATGTTATTTCATATAAAATAATACTGCGAATGTGTTTTTAAGGAAACATACTACATAACATAAAACAAACCATCTGTGCTCATTTTTTGGAGAATATGGGAGGTTATTGAAACAATTGCTCTTAAAAACATTTAAAAAAACGCCACGAAGTTTTACAACACGAACCCAAATTTGTTTTTCATGATTCTTGATGAGAGTAAACAAAGTTGTAAAAAACGAGCAAAGTCGTGAAAGCAGTACGTGCGACATTTAGGAAATTATAAAAATTGGCAAAGGCAAAAAGTAGGTAACGGAGTATGTTACATTCAGTTCGTGTTGTCTTTACGCTCGGGAGTTTCAGTTCACATCCATCTCCAAGTATTCCCTATAGAACTTCCCATCAAATCCCATTTCAATCAAACAAATGAAAATAAAAATGCGCGGGGTGACCCGTTTTTGCTTCTTACCCTAGATTCCCGCCATATCCCACCCAATTTCCAAGTCCAAACACGTAAACCCGAATTTTTTTACTGATAGGTAGGCTTATTTCTATTTTTTTCATACGATTCTGTATGCGGTATCAATTTACAGTGACTGAATTTTAGCTTATTGAAAAAATGCTTCGGTGTTGAAAATGTTTGCTCGGCTTTTGTATGAACATACTTCGTACGCGAGGTAATCTTAAAAGTGAGAAAACATGCCCATTGTGTGACATGGTTCCTAATCATTTGCCACAGAAAATTCTAGAATACGTAACAAAAGCAAAAATCCATTAATCCGCGGTGGAAAAATGTAATCGAAAATGTTTGGAATTATCGTAACGTACAGCTTTCGTTAATTGATTCATTAATTTAACTAACATTTGATTGGTTGAAACTAATAAAATTAATAGCTAACGTATGAAAGGTTGTCGAGTCCCCCATTAAAACGAAAACGTGGGTGGTGTTTGGAACAAACTCCTGAAAGTTTAACATTTCCGGTTGGACCTATCGCAGGTTGAAATACTTTCAGTATTACCAATTAGCCCACAAAGTTGTTCCGGACGATTAGGGACATTGAGCGAGGGATGTTACGACCCGTTACAATACAAGTTTGTTTATCTCACAAAAGGGAATACCTAATCATACTTTATGCCCCTAAATATTATACCCGAATAACGGCCATTCACGGTAATAAAGGCTGAGAAAGCTAATTTATAATTGTTACGCTTTTTGTACATATTATTGTCTTCTAAATTTTTTTTATCAGCCCTGAATGACCAGGGAGTTTATGCTGGACTGAAAGTCGCATGCGACACTTCGGAATGGCGAGTGATTTTGTACCGTAGATCACTCGCCTTACCGATGTGTCCCATACGACATTCGATCCAGCATAAGGTTCCTGGGATGCAAAATTGGATACGGTGTTATGCATGAAATAAAGTTATGTTTTAGAAGTCGGAGTCAAAGGCAGACGTTGAAAAATTAAGTAGGGTGGATATTATAGCTATTGGACGCTTAAAAAATATTTTACAAAACAAAGTATTGTTATAACTGTATTATTTTTCATTTCATTATACCATATCTACTCCCTATGTGGAGCATATGGAATCCACAAACTGCCTCCAGGCCAAGCGATCGACCGCCAGCTCCCGTGCATTCTCCCAAGTCAATTCCACGTCCCGCAGCTCCGACGCAAACTGCCGACGAATTGTCAACAGTGGACGACCAGGATACCAACTGTATTAACTTAATTATAACATTTAAGATATTTTTTTGGGAGAAATTTAATGGGCTCTTTTAAAACTTTTTCGAAATACTTAAAAGACTAATACAGTTTGTTAATTTAGTTTTTTTTTTGCAAAAAGGCTAATAATTTACAGTCATTGAACACATTAAAAAAATATTTATTTAATATTTTAACAAATTAATTTCACAAAAGCTTATGATAGTAGTTTAACATATCGCTATATCTCACCAATAAAAAGACAAGCTCTCGTGCTTAGTTTTATTTTCATTTTCTCAAAGAAATACAAATACTAATAGATTCAAGCATTCCACGTAGTTTATGACCTGTCCGAAGCTTGAAAAAGTTCTGAGTTATGAAGGAATTTTTTTATAGTGTCTAACAAGATTATGTTTTTTCACAAGTTTGACATTCGTTGTCAAATAAAATATCATTTTCAAATTCTGCCATTGAGATGATACAAAAGTATGAATGCATTTACTTAAAGAACGAACTCACTATAAAAGCACATATGGTAAAAACAAATTCTTTGAGTAGGCTTGTTATTCAAAATCTAATTAAGAGGGTCCAATTATTACACCATGTTCAATTACTATAGCACCCACCCTAGTTGAGTCAAAATTTCTTGTCTGACTCCGCAGTTCTGCAGATAACAATAAAAAACGTAAATTGTTTATGTTAAAATAATTCTTATTTTAAATATCAAAGAATTTACATTTTAAACCAGATGGTTTGTGTTATATTTACGTTATATTCATACTTCATAGGTCCTGGAATATAAACAACTACTGTCTATTTGTCCATCCATCTTTTTCAAGAAGGCGGAGGGCAGGTGTGCAGAGATGCATCGCGGATTTTGCTAAAGCAGGGTTATCCATCCTCTCAATGTGAGCATACCAGGTTTTACATAATTATAATACTACAATAGTTACTCTTTTCTTTACGACCTCGTGTCGCAATTTTCATGCATCATTATGATGAATTTATTACCCAAAAAAAATTTATCTCAACTTTTTCAATATTTGGATTATAAGTTAATAAAATGAAAAAAAAAAATGGCAGTAAAACTGACATATAAATAATTATTGTGATGTTAATAGTTCCTGTTCTCCTCTATGGCTGCGAATCGTGGCACCTAACCAGGGCCCAAGATAGCAGAGTTTTGAGAATAGGTGTCTCAGAAGAATTTTAGGTGTGCGGCGGTTTGACTTTGTAAGGAACACAGAGGTGAGGCAACGGACACAGCAACCCTTGGTATCTACTGTCATCCGGCGAAGGCGTTTCGGCTGGCTAGGCCATATACTACGTATGCCTCCCGAGAGCCTTAACCATGCTTGCCTATTTTACAAGACATCAGGTTCTCGGCGTCCTGGTCGTCCACTGCTGACAATTCGTCGGCAGTTTGCGTCAGAGCTGCGAGACGTGGACTAGACTTGGGAGGATGCACGGGAGCTGGCGGCCGATCGCTTGGCCTGGAGGCAGTTTGTGGATTTCATATGCTCCACATAGGGAGCGGATATGGTATGATGATGATGATGAAAATAGTTCCTGGATACCATTGGTACACGTGCCAGTTAGTACGTACCTAGTATTAGAAAGCTAAGCCAGTGAAATTAATATTATTAGAAGCGAGATGGCTTAAATATGATAATACCATTATATTGAGCAACCCAAAGTACTTGTTAGAAAACAATTTATCACGAAATAAACTATAGAAGGTGAAACATTAAGCATCAAAATAATTTAATTCAGAGATGAAAATTTTGCCCGCCTTGTAAAATAAGTGTTAGGTAACATTACAAAACTGGGGATAACTTTTATTACCGCCAGTACGCAAGAACGAATTCTGGATAGGGACTTAAAACTTCGGGTGAATTTTCTGTGACAGTGTTATACCAACATCGTCAAAGTTGTCATGTTAATTTGCGCACCGTAAATATATTTCAATTATCTGATGATTTCAATGACATTTTAACCCTAAACCGCAATCGACAAGCAATAAACGATACAAAAACGACTGAAATATTGTTGTTTTGTGTTTTGACAATTCCTGGTTCAGATCAGTGCTGCCGTCAAAAAATAGGTCACGAATATGCATTTAAGCATTTTTGAATTATTATTTCTAATGGGTTTTTTCAATTACCAATTTATATCGATATTAAAAAACCTCGAATTAGAATAAAGAAGATGTAATTTTTTTTAAATTCGAAGTTTTTTACATTTAAATACGTATTTTTTTTCTGAAAAACGCCCAGAAAAAAGCAATACTCTAAAAATGCCCATAATTGCATTTACGTGACTTATTATTATGTCGGCAGTGTTGGTGTTGCCACTTTTTTTTTATGTAAAAAATTGTCATAGTGAATTTGGTGTTATATAAAATTATTTCAAAAATAAAATAAAGTTTTAAAATGGGATTATTTATTTTCAAAAAAAGTAATGTGTAATGTGTGTGATTATACATAACGGTTTTATGAATTCCTCTTTTAGATTTCTCATTGTGATTTTCGTAATGTTTTTATTATTATATATTACATTCAATTTAGGTAAGAACGATTTGCACAAAAATACGTACGTCATAAAGGAAAATGGATTATTTTGTTTGTTTTTAAATACAAAAATTCAATTCTCTACGAACATTTATGGCCCTAATCGACCCGAACAAATTGAAACATTTACGAGTATTTATCAAACAAATTGAAACATTTACGAGATATAAAAATCACAATTAAAACATTGATTCATCAAATCACTAGAAAAAATAATCGTTTTCTCCAAGAGCCGAACCTGGGACCTTCTTATTCCCAGTCAAGTCTATCCGCTGAGCTAAACGACCAATTACTTTTAGCGAGAAATTAACGAATGCCTATCGCAACAATGACTGCTAACACAACCTTTATATTATTTTGACGACAGCAGTTGTTGAGGGTTAAGGCCCAGCCTCTTACGTGTGACAGAAGAGAGGCGCGCTCCACCCTAGCGGAACGGAATAATGAATAGGTTTACGAAAATCTCCGTATAAACACCGAGGGGGCCTCTTCCCAAGGAATAATTACAATTCACTCCTCCTAACACCTGTCACAGTTGACGGGAGAAACCGCCGCTAAAACAGGAATCTACAAAGCGAAAAACGATGTATCATCGCGACCACAAAATGGCGGCAACAACAGCGAGACAGCGAGTATTAGTAAACTTATCTTAAACGACACGTTCTCATTAAGACGATTGTAAATTACACGAGACGAATTGTTAATTGTCGCGAATATTTGTTAACATTAAGCTTTGAGTGTTACAGCGTTACATTTGAGGTACGAGGCGTACTGTCAATATATATATCGAAGTGGTTTGTGAAACCTTTTGAAACCAAGGGCTTCTAAAGACAACATTTTCCACCTTTTTTGCACGTTAATTAAGTACTTTTCACTTTGGTTCACAGCATTGACCATTTTTATTGCTTGAGATAATTAACAACCAAATAACTCCCTTCTGTTGAACTTTTATTAGCGTCTTTTTATAAATTATTATGTTGTTATGAACTTTTTCAAAAAAAGTTTGCGAGTATATGGTAGATTTATTTATGTGAGTCCTTATTTGAACCCGCATACATTTCTCGATTTCTTTGTTGAAGTCATAAAGTCGTATTCTAGCACTTTCAATTAATTTCCCAGCGTCTCTTATAAAAAGTAAATATCCTCCACATTGTGAACTTAACCCTTAACCTTTAGAGGATATTATCCACTCAGACACGAACTCAATCACTCTTTTTAATAGTTTTACTTACATATGAAAGCTGCGAGTAGTAAATTGTGCTCGGTATATGAATAAAAAGGGCCATATAATTGCCTTTGTACTATAAAAGTGATTTACACAATTCTTTCCTGCCTACGCCTGTGGTTTAAGGCCGGTTTTATAAATGTCCGTTAGTTACGCTTAACATAAAATGCAAAATTCATATTATGTAAGGTATTTTCGATCCTACCGGTATGATGATAATTATGTGATTTGTGAAAAAAATATTTAAAACCAATTATTTTGGTTTAAAACGTATTTTAGGGCTAAAAACCCCTGACATATCTTTTAGGTATATAAATTCAGACTAATTGAGACGTTTTATTATATCTTTTTTCGTTAAAGATTTTCTGTATTTTTGAACGATATATTATAAGAAATTGTTTACAATACTTGAAAGAAAAAATAATACTTCTGATTCTCTACAATTAACGATAGTATAATAAATCTTTTATTTATTGGATATATATCTAAATGAATAAAAGTGTGCAAGAAGTTTTCGATTTCGCACATGAAATCCTAGATGTCCAACATCCTTATTTCCGTCAAAACTTTTCATCTCAATACAGATATTTATGAGAGTGATTTTTTGTTTATAAAACCGGCCCTTAGGGTAGTAAAGTAGTGGGAGAGGGTGTGGTACTACTCTCTCTGATATCATTTATCGCGTTAGGGTGTAAGTGGGTTTGGCGGGAAAGGGCAAGCAGCTAGCAGGTATGAGAAAAGTGCCATGAATAATAATGGATGGCCATTGTCATAAGTTGCCCAGAACTTTTGGGAAAATATGATTATGGCTACCTTGTGAAAACACTTCAGTGAGCCGTTACAATTAGAATATGGAAAAACTTTTTTCCATTTCTCGACGTTTTAAAACTACGGGATTAAAAAATATTCCCTTTAGCAGTAAAAATAATAAATCTGTTAAATAAAAGTTCTTAATTTTATTAAGTAGTGTTAGTACCTACCTACCCACTTTTATACGTATGCAAACTCTACCGCACGAGGAAAAGTTGACCGAAGAACTAGTAGCGTCATGCGAAGTAATATAGGTATTTATGAAAAATAACAAAGTACATATTATAGGTACTTTTACTTTAAACAACATCGGATACTAAGCCTGCGTGAAGATAATGAGCGCTGCCAAGCTGAAATAAAATTTCAGCCTCTTAACCTTTTTGTTTCGTGTACATGCTTTATTTCTTTAATCTGACTTTTGAATGCAACAAAAATATGAAACCTATAAACAAATCTCAGATGATTCTTGAAATATAAAAAAGAAGGAAAACAATATGCGTTAGTAAGTTTATCACAGTGCAAGGATCTAGTAAAGTCTCCCCCAATTTATGGTGAAGAGTCCTCCCTTTTCTCCTCTTGTCCCGTATTCGGAGAAATGCTCGTTTTTGCCATAATATGTGCGGCTGACACGTGGATTGGTCTATACTTTGCACGTGAAATACGAGATATTTTGAGGGTTCACAAAACGCTGGTACATACCGAGATCAGCACATTGTTACCCACGGTAAATAGAAAACCAGACGCTTTTCAAGAATTCCTTTCACTATAAGAAAAAAACGCGAGAGATTTTGTTTGTAAAGAATCCGAAACGAGTTTCGAGAGCCAATTTCATAATTTTATATTTTTATTCGTGCTGAAGATAAAACTTTTTGTCTTTTAGATCTTTGAGATGCCTTTAGGCGAAAACATACAAATCTGACGGAAATTGAAAAGAAATAGAAGTGTTATCTGTCAGCTAAATTATTAAAGTAAGATTCTAAATCTAAAGTACTGACTGTACTTAATATGAGAAAAAGAAAACATTCCCTCCACAAGTTTTTTATTGAACTTTTTTTTACATCTTAAAATTGGTATTTATGATGGGAAAAAACGTATTGCAAGAAACGTTTTTTTTTTTAAAAGAATTGTACCTTTATGTTTTCATCCGATTTCATATGATGATTGATATTTATCATGCACCTACTTAATTATCCCAAATATAAAAATGTTTGAATATTAATAATGTGCGGCAGTTGACGACACTTTGTGAGTTAGTATATTGTGTATAATGGGTACTGTATTGATTGAAAAAATGTTTTTTTTGCCTAACCTTCGGACTATATAATATTTTCCTCACTTTTTCCTGTTTCGCACCTAAAATATAAAGAGCTTCATTACTACACTAATTACAGGGTATTAAACCGTTTATGAGGACAAGATAATTTATCTTATTCTTTTGTGCTAGTACAGTAAAACAGATATTTGTAATACCTTTTTAAAGATTTGGATTAATTAACCCAAATATACATACACACATTACTTACTACCCTTTCTCCATCATTTTTGGAATCGCAAGATGGCGCTCATACTGTTCATTTGTCATCTTTTGTGTATTTCTCTCTGTGCTCCTTCCAAGACTTTTTCTTGGCACCATTGTTTGGTGTTAATTGTAGCTGGAGGCTTCTGGGACCTGTAGATTGATTAATGTGACGCTCTGAGAGTTCACCTACAGAAAGGATACATCCTCGCGTCAAGCATGTTACTGATAATCAAATTAACTGAGCTAAACTACGAACACTAACCAAAACATAATAAGATATAAAGGGGGATTAATATACGACCATTTTATGTGTTTTCATACCGCAATGAGACAAAAGACCCATGAACTATCGCACGTTGAGAAAAGCTGCATTTAATGTTGGTATTTTACAGGAACTAAAAGCGAACTACCCCGATTTGAAGATCCAAACAAGTTAAATTATCAACGATGTTTTATATTCATGCATTATCGAAGGATAACCTTAAGATAAATAAGGTGTATGTTCAACTCTCATATATTTCAATATTTAAGTTTTAGTGCGAATGCAATTCGAATGTGCTATTTAAAGGTTTTACTTGGATAACGGTAACGGTAATGGTCAAGAATCACTGCACTTGGTGTACCGATGCAGTGCCCTATGCATAATTGGTATCGGATAAGGGAAAGTAGTAGTAGTTTACGGTTAAGAAGAATAAAGAGAATGTTCGTCTCATTGTTATAATCAACTTAGGCAATTAGGTCTAATAACAGCATTAAAACACCCAGGCTTCGTGATGATATTTTTTTATGTAATTTTGGAATTGGAATCCTAAACTTCCGTAATGTGAGTCTTACGTTTTAGCCTGTATTACGTATAAACCTGCATATTAAACACAGACAGAGCGTAACAAGGTCTCGAAATTTGAGCTCTCGTATCAACTTAATTAAAACAATACCTCAAAGGTGGCTTTTCCAATTTAAATTGCATCGGTCACGTCAATTACGTTTAACGTTAAACGGAATACTACGAGCAAGTTTAAGGTTTCTAGGAATTTTCTAGCATTCATTTGGATTAATAGTATCTAGTTGGAATTCTCAGCACGTGGTCGGGAGATGGTGCAATTTGAAACGCTTGCAAGTGAAGCAGAATCTAACCCAGAGATGTTCAACAAACGCTTTGCTGTCAAACGGTCAAATTGCTTCATTTTCCGTGCTGTCAAAACGCTATCATTACTGTCGACTATCGACTGTCGATTGCGGGCTGTCTATACAGAATAAACGATGGAAATTTAATTCAATCGAATATTAAATAAATTTTTAAATAAATTTAAACTCACATTAACGTTTTAAAGACACCCTTTGAGACCACCTGAATAAGCATTGAAAACTTTAAAAAAAATTTTGGAGTCAATTCAGTAAAATTCACATACACATATATATAAATGTATTATTAAAATAGCAATGATAATATTAATAATTATTTTTAAAAATGGTTGATAACACCTGTTTTAGTATGAAGTTCATAGTGTTGTATAGGTATTTGTATATTTTGCAACGATGTTTTTTTCCTTTTTATAATATGTATTAACTTTTTCCTCAAGTGTTAAACTGTTGTTATTTTAATGAATTCTGTAAAAAAGAATTGCGCCGTCTATAAATAAACAAAGAAAATATCTGTCTCTAGAATTTAAGTAAAAAATAACTTAAAATATTTAATGAATTTTACGCGATTGATCCAAATTCTAAATGATACAGTGAAGAATGGAATTTATCATTATAATAAAAATAAATGAAAGTAGAACTGTGAAATTGGAAGCGTGCAAGAAGTGAATTAAGGAAAATCGTTCAATAAATGTTCATTACTTCGGGTCCGGACCTGATGGAAATTGCACTAATACAAATAAAAGCTGTTTCGTAAGATGTTCAATCGGAAGCTCTAGATAATCTGTTTTTTTTAAGATATCAAGAAGCGTTAACATAGTTATGTTCTAGGTAAATTATTTCATTTCATTTTTTGTGCTGTTTTTATTGTTGTATGAAAACGTATATTAAGAAAAAAATAAAATGAATGCGTGCTTTAAAAAACTATCCGTAGATCAACGTATGTGCAAGTAAGATATCCATTTCGACAACATTTTCGTAGGATTCTACTGGAATTTAAATTAAATTAAATAACTTTGTAATATGTTATTCAATTTATTTAACAAATATTGACTAGACTTCGACAATGCTTTGTCATCCTCAGAGTAAAAAAAAAACTAAAACAATATCCTCATGGTCAACAAATTGTATTGGACTTTTGAAACCATTTGAGACCTAAATTTTGATTATTATTGATTTTACGTCACAGTAACCAAGATTTATTACTTTCTTGTACATGGGATTTAGTACTTACCTTCAATAATAGTCGAGTAAATATAAGGTAGTTTGCTTAAAGATACGATAAAAGTGTTGCTATTTTACTATCCTACTTATATCGTTTTGAAAGAAGCCATTATGTACAAAATCGCGAGTTTGCCATTTTTCGTTCACCCCTAAATATTAATTTATTGCTTTGTAGGTTGATTGATAATTAGAAATTGGGAATGGTTATCAGTATTTAATTTCAACAGTCAGTTATTAATTTCAGCACAACTGTTTACCTTTTATATTCTATAATATGCTATTAATGCAACCTACTCCATACAAACATATTTATATTGATTAGTCTATAAAAAAAACTTTTTTTTCAAACCTTGCTTTTGTTTATTGTGTATATTGTATATTGTATCTGTATATTGCTTTTCGTAAAGTGCTTTATCTTTTATATTAATTAGCTAAACAGACTTCTTTTAGTGGAATAAAGTGAAACGCCAAAGTCTTCGTATGGAATAGGTGTTAGACGTTAATTAGTTTTGCTACTCTGCGGTTTCTAATTACTCCACAGCGCCGATATATGAAAAGTTTTAATGGTGTTACCTCATAACTTAATAGTGGAGGTATTTACTTATTTTATAACTAGGTTTACCATCATATACCACATTTAAAGCTGGTACTGGCATTTTAACTATAGTGCAGAGGAAAAATCTGTCAATAAATACTATCCTATGCTTTGTACGTAAATTTAGAAAACAAGCAGAATTATACAAATGTACTTTAAAAAAATTGACGATCGAAGGTTACTAGTTGTGTCCACAGATTGTTCGTGCAAATAAAGCGTACCTAACAGACCTAAAATTATATTAGTAATATTTATTTAATATTCATCAAGGGATGCTGCTAGCCGCATCTACAGTGCCCATTGAACGTTACTGGAGTGCGGATGTTTTCGTTTTGTAAAAGAGCTTAAAGTTCTTATTAAACGAAAAAAAGCAAAATAACATCCGCGTTTCTTTCCCATTTTAGCGCATCATTGAATCGGCTTTATTTCGATCAATTTGTGAAGGAAAAGTTGTAAGTACATTTTTTACTGTCTACGTTTAATATATACTGCTAGGGTAAGACAAGATTTCTACTGAGAGAGTATTGCACGTTTACATTGACCGGGACACGCAAATTGGTATTCCATAGCGGAGTTTTCCCGCCCCTCAGCCTTCTATTCGGACGATGATTGAATAAATAAATGGAGCCTTATTCGTGCGTACGGACTCCTCCGTCGGAGCCTTTTCTGGAGATTCCTTAAGGATCAATGTTTGTATTGCAATATTAGAACATTTGGTACAGTCTTGTCAGAAAGACGCCAAATTAGAAAAAGCTTTTTTTTGTTTCGCCTTTTTGTTAAGACCAACAACTTATTACAAAAAGAAAATTCTTAAAAGCCTCATTCATACAATATTCCTGTTCCTAACATTTATAATCCAAATAATGATGTGAGTAATTTAATGTACAATACACTTCTGTAACTGTGAGTAATTTAATGTACAATCCACTTCTGTAACTGTGAGTTTAAAAAAAATTGAAAACATAATTTTTCGATTTGACTATTCTATCGAATATTAGAGCTAAACACTCATACAATCATTGAAAAAAGTTGGTATAATTAGAAATTTTATTCCATGATTGACAATGTTGATAGTCACATTTGTGAAACTAATTTGTATTATAATAAATAAATATAAATCAATCACTCGAGACAAAGACATAATATTATTATTATTTCATTGTTGGAACAGATTACTTTAAAATCAGGAAGTTACACTTTACAGCTGGTCCGGATATTAAGTGAATTCCAAAGACTGACTGCAAATTTCCTCAGGACAAGGATTTGGCAGTTTGTTAGGAACTGATTTATGGCGGCTGTTTAGTTATTCGGTAATAGGGTAAGAAGTTGGAAGTTGTAAGGCAAGTCGAAGAGCAAGTGATGCTATTACCGGTAATTATAGAATAAATCACTTAATCAATTTGATAACGATAAATTATACTCCATTAATTATCGTAAAATGGTTTTCACGGGCAGCTTTCTTCTTAGAATTTCTGAAAAATTTATTACTAAAGTTCGGAATATAAAACGCTCAATTTGCATAATAAGTTTAATAAAGTGAACCAGCGCAGCGCTTCATTCGAATCTTACATAATTTCATTTACATAAAGAAAATCTCGATTCTATGTTAAAATATTCAATGCTGCAAAAATTCAAAATGGCGAACCGCATTATCGTAGATTTTCGTATGCGCTGAAAAAGTCTGGAAATTATTGGCAGAATACTGAATACACGAAGTAATTATATTATGCTTCTAAAGCAAGAAGCCCACTTACGTTAATTAGAAACGAAGAAAAGTTGTACTGGAAGAGACTATAAGAACGGTAAAGGAACAGTTCTTTACGTAATTCTGCATAAAAGAGTTAGTTCGGGGAACGCATTAGGCATTAAGACCAGCTGCAGGAAGTTTCAGTAAAGTTAGTCTGTGAAGGGAAAACAATCAACTTGTGCCGTGTTTTATTAAAAAAAAACTTGCAGAATATTCTACCGATCCATCTGTTCCCGTTTGATGTTATTCCGAAATTGCGGACATCTTGGCACTGTGCATACTTTTCGGACAATACTCAATAATATGTTGTTTACAAACTTAAACAGGTTATGAAGAAATCTTTATCGGTGGTTAGTTAGAGAAAATTTATTCAGTTAGTGAATATAAAGGGTTTTTTAAATATAATATACCTCAGCTAAAAAAACAACTAAAATATATGATTTCTCAAAAACATTAGAGTTAAGCATACAATTATCTCATTTGAAATGAATGTATGTATTATGTATTATTGATATTCTAAGAGAGACAGAGAAACTCTGTAAACGATACGGGGTTATATAGGCGTTTACAGGCTTATGACCTGTCATTGGCTGGGTTAAGTGGCCACTTGACGCACTACAACATTCCCCACTCCGCCCATCATATGATAACCATATATGACATTTTATTGAGCCACAATGAATCAATTTGAGTATGCAGGTTCAATATTAATAAGTTAATATTGTATATTCAGGTATTTTTCATGTAGAATAGTACAAAATTTATATTTTCACCGTTAAAACTTCTGATGTTAATGTCATTTTTCTGTTTTACTACTTTATTTTTATAATGCGCAATTTAGCATCCAAAATATAAAAAGTATTTAAAACCTAAATTTTTCCATTTCTACACACATTTTTTTTTTATTTTTTTTTTTTCATTATATACATAATCTAAAAACACAATACATGTCCTACTGAGTTGCCTTCTGCAACTCGTCAGTAGGTGCATACATACATGTTCAATTAAAAAAAAAGTACACAATACATACTCTTGCGCAAAAAAAATGTAAAATACAAACAAATAAAAATACAATTCTAAACTCAATATAATACATCGCGCTCTAGCAACCAAGTTCTCAACACGTGTTTCTCTTTTAAGCTTGAAAAAATAATTGTTTTCTTAATACTTGTTGGTAGCATGTAACAAATTTTTGGTATACTGTACTGAAGTGTTCTCTTACCATATTTGTTTATTATATTTAGGGAGAGAACTAATCCTTCCGCACTTGTAAAACGTGTATTGTAAACATGCAGCGGTCTGTGTTTATACTCAGAGAGAGATGCGTGCTGAGATATTAACTTGGACCATAATAACGCTTTAACAGATAAATATTTTTCAGACTTATATAATAAGGATATCGGAACATCGTGTCTCTCATAGTATAGATGTTTTTTAATTCATAATTTGACCATCAAATTTTGTAAATTTTAAACGAATTTAATATTGGAATCACACGAAAAAGCCCAAGAAGTTGTAGCATATCTTATAATTAATTCGGCCAAAGAAAGAAAACTGTGAAAAAAAATTGTACAATAACTGTCTAAAATAATTATTACATGACGGAAAAAGAAACATTTCCATAAATAGGTAAAGAACTATACAAAATACAAAACGGTATTTTTAAAACTATATTTTTAAAGAGAAAATCCATAAAATAAATAGCTATGCAAGTGAATCTCGTAATGTACCTACTACAGTGAGTAATTTATTTAAAAACGTGGTTAAAAACATTTATTATTCATATTATTTATAAAAAAAAAAAAAAAAAATATTTAATTTCAGACGTTTTCACCACTCGTTTCAGGTTTTCAGACTACCGAACATCACTGTATACAGAAAGAAAATAGTATTTCCAGACGAAGTTTGGATTGGAAATCGATAAAAGGCAAATTTAGTTCCTACGCAGCCTCCCGATACGAAGTTCTAATAAATATATCGTAATACGGAACATTAAATTCCTAGACCTGGCTAGGAAAGCCGCCGATCTGTAGCTCTGTAGCGACATGTGCGCGCTATTGTTTGTCCTTTATATTCTATTATACACTGTTCTGTTTTAATCGGAAATACTGTTTCGTATTAGCCGGTTTGTTTTATTACTTTTATTAATAACAAATTTGGTTCTTTTTGTTTAAAAAGTCCAAAGGCCGCATAATTTAGGAAAACGTTAAAAATATCTATTATAACTAACTAAATATAAAGTCATTTCCAGGCAGAAAGGAAAAAACGCCATAACACAGTCTCAGCACACTTACCTTGCTTTCTCCACATTCGTACATCTTTTCATGCACGCACGACGATAATTCCGACTTTTTTCATGACCACATTCAAGTATTTGTTATACTTGATACAATGGTACGATTTGATACAATGAACTAAGAATTTTCAATTTGAGGTAACATATACAACATAACACCAATTATGTGGACAACACAATATACAAGACAAATTTCTGAAGACGTGAAGTGAGCAAACAGTGGTTATTTTATGTCATGTGTATGTGTGTTGTTGTAAGTGTGTGGAGTGTGGTGTATGTGTTGGGAAATCTGAATATTTAAACGCAGGAGACGATAAGTAAAGAGAAAGAGGATACCGTCGTCCTGGCAGACCGTCGATGACCATCCTACGGATGTATTTGGCGGAGCTGATGGATGCGGGCCTGACGTGGGAGGAGGCGAGAGAGCTAGCTGCTAGAGCTAACAGGGTCAGCTGGAGGGATCTAGTGATGTCCACATGCTCCACATAGGAGCAAACGTGGTAAAATAAGAAAAATAAGAAGACAATAAGTAGGTATAATAAGTTATAACAAGTTTGCGCTACTCAGCCTCCGCTTATAGCAGAGAGCCGAGTCGCTAAACGGATTCTTTATAGGCCCCAAGTGGCCGCACAACCAGTCAAAATTCTGGTGGTGCTTAGGAGACTGCATTGGTAAACCAAGTGCAGTGAATATTGATCACCTGTTACATTCAAGACAATAAATCAGTCTTATGCTTTAACTCCATCGCCAGTCCAAAGTATATGTAATATTTTAAAGTGATAATCACATTCAAATACTCATGTTGACCAACATTTGCAATCGAACCCGCGACCTTATGCGTGGCCCAACACAGTACCGCTACACAAAGAGGCGGACAATGTACAAAGGTCTTAAATCCAAGCAATCACCCTAAAGTTTTCAAATATTGATTTGATAACAAAAAATATGTTATTTACTATTCCTTTGCATGTGTGTTTTAATAACTATTTAGGCAGGTAAAGGAGATTTAACCATTCTATACAAATCTATTTAAGAAATAAAACGCAGGCTTTTTATATGAATTTAAAATGTATTTTAATGCGGTTAGAAAATTAAAAGTAAACGCGATTAAATAACTAGAACCAAATGAATACACAGATTGAAATGATATAATCCGAGGAAACCCTGGCACCCAAATCGAGCAATTTTTATGCATCCCGTAAATTTATAGATTCTGTTGAAAATTTCTAGTCTTATTTTTTTATTCCAAACACGATGAAAAAATATAATTTTTTTCTTCTTTATATTTTGGTCGTAGGGCACAGTATCTACTCTCATTACGAATATTCTGTTCTCAGGTTTTACTAGCACGTGGCGCAGCGTTGCGTCATTGTTTCTCGTCTAGTTTGTCCAGTCCAGGGTAATAATTTGCATATTTCAGTGCTCCTCGCTGACCGTATGTCGGGACAGTTTACTTAGACGACCCCCCGCCCCCGCCCCCGTCCCGGTGACCTGTCGGGTCCACAGTACCAGCACATGGCGACAGTAGCCATAGGGAAATTCGTTCCTGTTTATTTCCCGACCACATGGCCCTTTATTAAGCAGAATGCTAATTTGGTAGTGAATGTTAATATATTTGTAAACGCAAAGTTAGAAGAAGGAACCAATGGTAGGTATTTCATATAAGATACAATATGCAAAACATGCAAGGCTGAGATAAGCATATATCGACAAAATTAAGAAAGGTCTTTTTAGTTGGTTTCGGTCATGTAGAGCGAATGGATGATGAAAGAACGGCTAAAAAAATATATTAATGCGACTGTGCCTGGATGTAGAAGTCGAGGAAGGCCGAGAAAGACATGGCTTGATCAAGTAAAACAAGTGCTTGAAAGTGGGCATGTATGAAGTCGGAATAACCGACGTGCGTGCATGAGAAGATGAGAGAATGTGGAGGGAGCGAGAGAAGAATGCCAGGACAGAGTAGGTGTGGCGTTCCTATCCTATCTGCCTACCCCTTCGGGGAAATGGCGTGATGGTTAGTTTGTTAGTGGGTTAGTTTATTTTCAATAAAGCTTAAGCGGCTTTTGCTTGAATTTAGGAAAATAGTCGTGGCGGAGTGGGGATTCGAACCGGGGATCTTTAGACTCGTTTCAATTTAAAGATGGTATATTATATTAGTTTTTAATGTAAAATTGCAGATTTGTATGCATGTTAATTTTATGGGGCCTACATAAAAATAGTTATCTATTACTGAACGTAACGCTAAATAAAACGTAACAAAAGAAATACAGGTATATAAATGATACACTATTTCAGTTAATAAGACACGTCTCTTAATTACTTCTCCATTTTGTTTGAGTCGATAAACACGAAACTAAGCGTTGCGTGAAATTCTTTTATTTTTTCTCATTAATGATTGTTCAAAGTTCTGCACTTGTCAAGGAGCACGGTCGCTAGAGAAAATAGTCTTACTCGTATTCCCCATCATTTCCTTAAATCAGTCAGGACCCCTTCGGACAAGTTGGTAGGAATCTTGTGAATACATTACTACAAGTTGCCTACCCTGAATGTTTCAGTTTTCCTCTTACATTCCTAAAACAACTTTACAAATTTAACGAATTTTGCTCTCTAACGCTAGTAAAGGTCATTTTCTTATTACAGAGCTCTTCTCTGAAAATTCATATGAAGATGATGGAAATGTAAATTATCTGAACCATTTATATACCTACTATTTAGAAGTTTTGTTGCCATTATTACTTTTATATAATATAAACGTATTTCATGGTTTTTATTTAAACTTTTTAATAATAAAAAATTCAAATATAATCCGTATTTTTTATTGACCCTTTGTACTTTTTGGAAATGCTTTTCAGAACTTTTATTCCCTTAAATGATAAAAAATACAAAAACGCTCTTTTACGCAAAGCATTATTTATTTCACAATCGTAGCCTAGATTAAGGTTTTATATGGTAGAACATTTTTTTTATACAATTTTGCCTGTGTTTTACATGAAAAAAAACTTAATCCGAGACGGCTCTGTGCTTTCCTTTCTTTGCATTCAAGGTTTTTCCACATGTGCTTTTGATTTTTAATGTGTTTTTTCTCACGAAAAATTGCCATCGATTAATGGATTCCTCGAATGTAAGCTCTGTTAACGTTTCTTTGATGTCGGAATACGAATTGAGTGCATGATTTTATATAACTACCTAATTTTAATGTTTTTTATTTTGTTTCAGGGATTACGCAGGACACAAAGCATTCCAGTCAAAGTAAGTCTTTACAAAAAAAGCAGTTACCTTTTTTTTAAAAAATATTTATTGAATAAAAAAAGCATGCTAAAAAAACCCGTATTTTCCCATAAAATTGAGCGATAAGGGAAAAGTTTCTGGATTGGATTGGAGATTGTAATCAAATATGAAACCAAAAACATTAAATAAACTTCCGATAAGTTTGTCCAATTTATTTATTTTATATTCATAGAACTGTTTTTTTTGGAAGTAATTAAGTTTTCCGCCATTCGCTCGATTTTCTGTTTTCGGAAGACTGGATATGATTACAGGAATTTTCCAAACGTTTTCATAAGATTCTTAAATTGAAGGGAATATTTCTTTAAATCTACATCTTATATTGATTCTGGGAAATTTGAGTGTTAGTAATACGTTATTTTTAGTGAATATTTTACAGTACTTTGATGGATACTGGTTGATTAATAATTCCACCTATTATTTGAAATGTGTCTTACTAGAGGTCATTTGCACCAAAGTAACTCCTACCTGGGGGTCCAATGATAAGGGTGTTCAAGTTGTGAAGCCTTAAAACTTTTTCAGTAAATTCAAAACTAGTAACCGAAAATAATAAAATTGTTTAATAACCACTAAGCGTTAAGCTAATCCCTACAACTGAATGCTGATAAAGAATAACTATTTATAAAAAAATGCTCTAAACAATAAAAGTCTAATAAAATTATACTCTTTTAGCCTGGAGTCCGTTAAGGTACCAAAACCTGGCATAAAATAAACTAAACTTTGTGTTGGTAATATAAAAAAGGACGATTTAAAGGTTGGTAAATTTATTTTTTTACTCATTTGTACAAATAAAATAATGAAAAACGAATTAAATTGGAAGATTAAAAATAAAAATAAATCTTGTTACAGTTATAAATACCTACATAGATTTCATTCGTTTTAAGGGAGTCAGAATGGAAATGAAAATCGAATATTAAAATGTTTTCTTTCAGTTCCTAATGCAAATGACCGCCCGAAGGTTACATATCAATCTGAAATTTGAAGGGAGAATAAATACCGATTTGGGGAGGAAAATTTATCGTCGAAAATCTTATTAAAGATTTCCCCTTGATGGATATTTTCATATTCAAATGCTTCAGAGGAATGAATTAATAAATCTATGGTTTCTGATTGCGTACTCGGTAATCAATGCTCAAAAACGGTTTAGTATGTGGCCTTCAAATATGATGGACAAATTACTAGTGATTACGGAGAATCCATTATTATAAAGTGCGACATTAGATCAAACTGTACTAAAATGTTTCATCATTCATTACAATTTTAATTATTTTTTGGAAAGGTTAATTGCTCAGAATGTCAAAATGTTACAATGTAATTAATGTGAAAAATACTTCCGTCTGTAATTATGGTAAAAGTTTCACCTTAATAAATTTTCATATTTTCCGTAATAATCCTATTAAATTAATGTAGATACCCACCTTTGCTCATATAAAGTAATAATTGTTTAACTACTTTTATTAGTATTACTCCCGATGTTAGAGGCAAAACGTGTCTCTTTTCCAATTATCATATGTACACTTGAACAGTAATATAAACTATTTATAAGATGAGAACACCCTGGCTTTGTTCATCGAAAGGGTAAGCTACTTTTTGATTAGTAAAAGAACTGCGCCGAGTAGCGGCGCGCGCATTTCAACCAGTGAAACTTTCGAGATCGGATAACTCGGTGTCCGCCTTTATAACGTCCTGCATTTTCCAAATATGGGCATAACTAGGGCCCAAAACAGCAGAATATAAGTTTTGACTTAGAAGAATTTTAGGTGTGCGGTGGTTAGACTTGAAAAAGCAGAGGTGAGGCAACGGACACAGTTCTATTCATTCGGCGAAGGCCGTTTCGGCTGGGCAGGGCCATATACTACCTCCCGAGATTAAAACCATGCTTGGCCTATTTTACAAGGATGCTCGGCGTCCCGGGTCGTGCAATGTTGACATAGTTTATATGGCTTGACTTTACCGGATCGCTGATGATTTTGTGGATTCGGCTCCCCTGGAGAGCGGATGATTGAATGAATGAATGCAAGGATGCTGTATATTTCTAAGACGGGCTTATGAGTTGGGAAATGAGCGGGAAAAGCAGAAAAACCATCATGCCCGATTAATAAAAGAAGGCTATAGAAATATACAAACATCCTAATTACATAAACAGGATGGATGGATTACGACGACACGAAACACAAAGACAACAAACACGCATAATCTGTATTCGGAAGGCCTTACGAACCATGTACGAAAACACTCACCTCTTTTTTTTTGTCTACCGGTTTCGAGACGTAACTCGTCTCTTCGTCAGGACAAATCAAACTAAACCAACATGCAAATACCACTGCACACCTTCACCATAGCAGATTCACAAAAATGCTAAATCAACCGGTATATAGAAAAGTCAGTTATTGGTTTTATATTTTTTAATTTTTTTTTATACATAATATAAAAATGTTTGAGTACAAAGTTAATTATTTGAATGTTAATAATATCAACATAAGCGGTGCATAAACACGTGGTAGCGCATTTGTCTACCGTGCATGAGGTCGCGGGCTCGATTCCCGTATGGACATTTGCACGCACATCGCCTCAGAAGAAGGAATTTATTCAAACAATTTATATTCTTGACAGCGGTAATATGAAACGGTAAAATTATCTTCTTCTCTCTGACCTATTTCAGAAACGGGGTTTAATTTTGTTCCCTCGTAATTTCAAACCGGGTAGCGATTACAAACCGGTCTTACATGGACGATAATAATATAATAATAATTATGTTCTTATACCTAATCTTGAGGTGGTAAGAGAAAACTTCTAAAGTTCATAAATAAAATGTAAATAACTTACGGGAAAGAGAGGTGTTTATGTAACATAAGTTATGAAGTCTACAATTTCAAAAGTTTACAATAGCTCTCACTAACCACAGCATCCAAATAAAACACGGCATGCGAATAGTCTTTAATCGAAAGTAGGTAAAAGCCTTATCTCACATTAAACTTGTTGTTTTAATATAAGTGTATGGTAATACTATTAATTTAAATCGCTATACGTAAGACTCAAAATATATTGTAAATTATATTATTATACCTCTCCTTTTCCCACAAATACATATTTTGTATATTGAACATAAACAAATACGGGTTTTGAACGGGTGGTGGCCCAGTGGGTAGCGTCGCGGTCTCTGAGTCCAGAGATCGTCGGTTCGAATCCCCACTTCGACACGACTCGATTCCTATTTTCAAGTACAAGCCGCTTAGGTTTTATTGAAAATAGTATTCACAAATAGAAATTTGTGCAAATATTATATGATTGCATAGATTTCTTTTTGCTATAAAAAATAAATAAATAATAAAAGTTATGATTCTTGACAAACATAATGAATAAAAAGAGAAGGCAATATTTATCTAGATGCAATGTATTTATAATAAAAAATAAAACATTAAAGAAAAATCAAAAACAATTTCAGAGATGAATATATCACCGTCTATTTTATATTCATTTATTTAAAAAAAAGTTCAATGTAATAAGTTGCCAGTAAAAAATTATACAAACATAAGCAAAAATGATTTATATTAAAATATTTTGTATAAGTTATCTCTGTAGAATCTCTTTTATAATTGCTTACCAGAAGAATGAGTTCCTGGTAATGAAATTTCTTCGGAAACAGAAACTAACGAAATCAAAGTCAAATCTTTTACTATTCTACTTTATATAAGGGAGAGAGTTTGTGTTATAGAAGTAAAGGCACTGTCTAACCATTATACCCTGAATGAGTAAAATTCTTATCTTGAGGACTTAGTACAAAACGCAAAAAGCGTTTAAAGAGGGTGTTTGACTTTGAATACACCAGTTTTACAGGATGATTGTATGTAATGATGAAATATGATGAAATTCTTAATTTAAAATACGCGGGTTTTTTGATTCTGACGATTCTAGAATCTTTTTATTAAAGTTGGTATTACTTTCACATCATGTCGATATCTGCAAAAAGTTAATATGGCGATTTTCACAATTCGATTTTGTTAGGCAAGATTTGCACTGAATTCTGTTTGTGGAATGAAATTTCTTATGCTAAAACATCAAGGATGATGCAGAAGGCCTTTGGCGACTAGACTATGTCACAAAAAATGTTTACTAGTGGTAGAAATAATTTAAAGAAAGCAGTAAAAGTGCTGAACACAAAAATCCCCCTGGATGACCATCAACGTCAACTGATGAAGGGACTTAGCAGATGCTGTAAACATTTCATTTGTATCGGTCCAGACCATTTCGAAAGATATTTTTGAAATTTTAATAATGGTGCCAAAAATCATGATGCCATATCATTCCACAACCACCGTATTCGCCCGATTTAGCACCGTGTGACTTCTGGCTTTTCCCTTAGCCCAAGAAAACGCTCCAAGGATACCGCTTCGACACGATTGAGGAGATAAGAACTGAATTGCTCAGCGCTGTGAAGGCCATTCTGAAAATCGAATTCGACAATTATTGTTTCGAGGGTTGGAAAAAGCGTTGGCATAATTAGTGTTTTGTATCGGGAGGGGAATACTTTGAAAATGATGAGATAGATTTAGAAGAATAAATAAAGATTTTTGAAGGTATAGAAAAACCATTTCACCTTATTTTTTTATCACAGTAGTAAATGGGGGTAAATTGATTTAAAACAAAAATAGTTATTTTACGCTTTTAACTATTCAAATGTTTTTAAAAATATATATCTAATAACCGTTTTATTTTTATTGTTTGAATTAAAATACATAATTTGTAATACTGTTTTTATGGCGCCATTTGTAGCGTAATGGCAAAGACGCTGGGCTCGTTGGACACTGGTAGTCCCGAGTTAGATTCCGGGCGAGAATACAGAAATCAAAAGTGATTTTTCTTAAAGCTGGGGGGCTTAGGATGAAATTTGTTGTATTTTTTTTTTTGCTTTTCCTTTTTTTTTTGAAGATCATGAATTTCTTCGTATTGGTTAATCTTCAATGACCCGTTTTACTTCAATACATATTAAATTAAACATCCTGTATTTACATAATACAACTTTCTCTTTAATGTTTAATGCAAATTCCAGTGCGGATTATAGCGTAAATCTCCTAAATAAACATCCCTAGTCTTGGATTAGAGTGTTTAGGAGTCGTAACTGTTATATAAACTGTGCGGTTTCAAGAGTTCAGAGAACGAACCATTTTACATTTTGAATTTTTATTGGTCGTTTAGAGGAAGGGTTGTCAACATTTTCATTAAAAATTCCATGTGCCCGATCACCCATGAATATATAAGTATATATATAGTATTTATGACAGTAAATGGTACATAATCAAAGAGATTTTATCTGATTGACGTCATATTTATTTTACATCTTTTTGTACACTTCAATGTAGTACATTAGCGGGTAATTGCTTGAAGCATATCTTCCAAACAACCAAAACATGGTAGGTAGAGAAAGACAAGAGTAGTGTTAGTAGATCTATGAATACCTTATTCCCAGCTGTACCTATAACCATCATCATCATCATCATACTATATCGGCTTCCTATGTGGAGCGTATGGATTCCACAAACATCCTCCAGGTCAAACGATCGGCCGCCAGCTCTCGCGCATCCTCTCAAGTCATGTCCACGTCTCGCCGCTCTGACGCAAACTGCCGGCGAGTTGTCAACAGTGGACGTCTAGGACGCCGAGAACATGATGCTTTGTAAAATAGGCAAGCATGGTTAAGGCTCTCGGGAGGCATACGTAGTATAGGCCTAGACAGTAGATACCAAGGGTTGCTGCGTCGGTTGCCTCACTTCTGTGTTCTTTACAAAATCAAACCACCGCACACCCAATATTTAAAAAAAATTATATAGTACTAAATAGATATAATAATAAAAATTTTAAAAAAAGATACCTATTCTCAAAACTCAGAAGTCTGCTATGTATATAATACAAATAAAAACAACAGGAAGAGGGGATCAGGTGAAGAGTTTTGGAGATAGGACGTTAGAGGGTCTACAAGGAAATCTTTTTTTTTAATTGATCAAATAAATAACAATAAATACGAGATGGGTTATTTGTCAATGGAATTTTTTTAAATTTGTTTTTTAATCAAATCACAGAAATGAGTTATGTAACTAAACAATAGGATGAAAGTATTTATTGCAAAAACACGTTCACAAATGTAGACGTAAGAGTTCTAATATCAATAACAAAACTTATTGTGTAAGTAAAATTTCTTGAGTCAGAACCTATTATTTTGAAAATTATCAGGTTTCAATCATTGGCTTCCAGTTTCATATTGGTGTCATAATTCAACAACTTTGACTCGGGAATTTACCATTGTTATCAAATCAATTTCATTTCTTTCGGTACCTGAGCAAAAGAAAATAAATAAATCAGCCCTGAAACGATATCAGCAATTACCACAACAAGGTTTACGAAGTTTTCAAGATGATAAGGATATCGTAATATAACCTCATCACGTTTGGTAAAAACGTGCAATAACTAACTAACTACCCGTCACATAATTACCATGACTGGGAAGACAGTAGGCAGGGAGTATAGAACGTCACCCCACTCTGTCCTGGCAAATGTAGTGTAACTTGATCACTAATTTATAACCTGAAGAAGTTATTTTAGTGCTTTTCCAACGTATCACGAAATCTGAAGTAGTTTTATTTGAAAAATCACATTTCAATAAATAATGCAATAGGTCCTGGATTCGATTCCCGGCGGGGGTAATATTTGTTGTAATTTTGTATAAATAATATTTTGAATCGCTTATTTTTACTGTATTTCACATCCCATGAATCAATAAAATAAAATAAATATAAATATGTGAGCAATATTAATTTGTCACTGCAAAACAATTATTCAACTGGTATTTTAAAATGTCCGCTTCGTAGCATAGTGTGTAACGCATTTGGCTACCGTACATGAGGTCGCGAGTTTGATTCCCGTAGGGGATCAACGTAAAATATTTATTTTCATGTTTTCGTATTATCTTACCTTCGTGTGATAAAAATGATCAATATACACTGCACTTGGTGTATCAATGCAGCGTCCTATGCATATTGGGTGCGGATAAAGGAAAGTAGTAGTAATAGTGGTTTCGTTTTAATATTTCATGTGTGATACCTTGGACTGGTAATGAAGCGAATTAGTTAGTAAATTATGAAGTTTTTTAATGAAAAAAAATGACTGTGAGTCACTTATAGTCGTATTGATTAAAAAAAAATCATCACAATTTTACAAAAGTTTCTAAAAATATCATTTAGGGAGAAAATTCGATGAAAACATTACAAGTGAATATATTTGATTGTGAACGTGTAGATTTCCCTTGATGCTAGTATGAAGTAGTATGAGAATAATGTAGCTACAGGAAACTTTATCAGACACGAATAAGAATTGAGAAAAAGTTCCATTTTTTATATTTAATACCTAATACTATAATATTTCCTCTCAATTTCAAATATATTACGAAGAGTGGAACTAAATCCGATTACTGGTTTCATATTTTAGGGGAATATTTGGGGGAACCGCGAGTAAGTTATTTGTGCGGACTTTTGACGGGAAGAAAATTAGAAAATATTTTTTTGCTTACTAAAAGTTGCTGCAAATATATATATCTACTCGTTTGTTTAAAATATTCATAAAATAAAATATTTAAAGAAAAAAATTGGTATAATATAAGGTAGAAATTTCCTATTACTCAATGTTTATGATTTATATATTTTTTATGGTCTTTTAAATTTAGTCTCACTAAAATTTTGTTGTGTTTTTTATTTTAGGTATCTAAAATACACACACACTTCATCTTTCTGAAGAAACACAACACAGCTCAAAAGCGCTTGTTGGTTAGCTAAAAAAAAAATTTAAAGCTACATTTCGATTGTGTAAACTAGTACTTGTAGACAAATTACTGGATTATACCCATGCTGGGCTAATATTAATTATTATTGATATCCCAACAGAGATAGAGAAACTCTGGAAACGTTGTAATACATTGTAATACAAGTGGCTACTTAACCCAGCCAATGACATGTTAATAAGTCCTGTAATCGCCTAGATATCTACTTTCCTTTTCAGAGTTTCTGTCTCTTTTTATTTACTTAATCACCTCAACAAGCCAGGAGGCCCAATTACAGAGGGAAACAACGTCACAAACACCCAGGCTTGAGAACAATCACTTTTTAATCTTTGTGCTCTCACCGGAATCAAACCCGGAACCTCCGTGTCGTGAGTCAAGCATCTTAGCCATTACGCTACAGAGCTACTACTACTAGTCAACTAGTCATCAGAACTCAAATCTCAAGTCAGAACTACTAGCCTCTGTTGGAATATCGCTAAAAATTAAAGCATTTGAAGTACAAACATATTGAGTATATTTACTGCTAGGTTGGTATATCACTTAGCGTTGAGTAGTATCTACTTAGCTAAAGTAAAGACAATAGGGTTTTTCCCGATAGCACGAATATCCTTGAAAACGTTATAAATATTATAAGTATATTTTTACAATTCCAACGATAAAAAACACAATGATCAAAAAATTTGTTTTCATTTATAAATTTATGTTTTAAAAACACGAAAATACGAATGATTTTTAACGCCCGTTATTTGCTAATGACGTAATTCCCGTCCACCGTTAAAGGCGTGAAATTCATTCCGTAGTGAGCGCCTATATTGCTGTGACGTCACACCGCATGCGCGCCAAATGGAGGATTTATCGAGCGATTTGAAAAAGTGCTATTTCAAACCGCGCTAGAAAATTCATATGACATCGTAATTTTTTTTTAAAAATTCCCTTGATATTTTTATTTTTCAATAATTTTTTTGAAATAAAAAATTAGAAATCGGAAAGAACCCAATTTTCTCGGAAAAGGGGATTTTAAATCATGAATGAGATAAATGTTTTGTGGGTAGGTAAAACAAGAATAATACATTTACGGGTAAAGTATTTACCCTGTCCGTCTTGAGGTCGAGAACTAGGCCTATTGTGGAATACAAGTTCTGATCTGCGGCATGCCAAAATGGCCGCAGCAAAGCACGTCGGAGTGGCCGCAAAATAATTTAATACCTGGAATACTCTGGAGCGCTCTGGAATATTCTCCTCTCGAGTGCCGGGATGAAGGGTTCCGGGTTCCAGAGGAATGTGAGCGATAGCGGGAACCTTACTAGAAATTTTTAATTAAATTTTAAGCACTTTATTCATACATAGCCTAAAATTCACGGAAACAAATTAGGCGTAAATAAGATTCACATTTTTTTAAGAATCTGATAAAATAATTGTTTTTGATTTTCGTAATTTAATAAAGTTACAAGTGTTAATTAGTGGGGTTTCTTCAGGTAGAATTGTCTGATTTAGGTACCTCACCGTACCCAATATTTTGTTACATACAAATTAATTATATCCCAAACATACACAAATCAATTACACAACGATCTAATATTGATTATCTTGGTGTAAAATTATACAAAGCATTCAAGACCGCTTTGTTATGATGTATTTCAATTTAATTATTTATTTCAATCTCATTTGAAAAAAAAAAAAAAAAAAAAAATTAATAAATACTGAAAAATAGCAACGCGAATGTTAGAGATATGGGTATTATGCAATATGCTGCAAATTGACTGTTGATTTGGGCGTAATGAAATCATTTTGCAATAATTGGCTGAACTTGTTAACTCACAAACTGAAGGGAAGGGGGCTCACCTACTCTCCCCCTTTCTGCGCTATTTTATCAGCTGCACTATTTCAAACGATTTTACATAATTAAGATTTGAAAATGCAAAAGCAAAATTCCCTCCGAAAATTTTCATGTAAAGTGAATTAGGGAGCGGAAGCATCGATCGACTCAGAAGAACATAGGCTTAAAACATTCTACTTAATCATTATAACTAAATACTAAGAGGTATGAGCTGATAACCACCCACGGCTGTATGAGTCCTGGAGGACTCTCTATCAGCGACGACATTTTTAAATGATTTACCTGTTTAAATTGTTAACAAACATGTCAAATGAAGTTAATTGAAGCCAGGGGCATCGCTTTGTAAAAAAAATCACGATGTTGCTGTCCAACATTCCCCTTAGTGTCCAAGCGTTAATTATAAGGGAGAGAAAAAAAGTAAAAGAGGTAACAAGATCAATTATAAAATAAAATAAAAATATATTTGAACTTTCAAGGGGAAGTCTCCGAGTGTGGGACACACGGAACTACCTACCCCAATACTGTGGAATATAATACATTTATGCATTTTATGCAAAAGAATATTACAAAATGGTTTAATAAATTTGTCCTCACTGGGTTCACCCTAAATACCTAAATATCTATATACCTTGGAATATATCCCCCGAAACACGTATTAGTGTAAACCTTTTCCGCCACCGTTTTCACCTACTAAAGTATAATCGTATATCTCAATCGTATATAATCGTATATATAAAGTATAATCTCGTATAATCTAAAGTAGAGGTGTAAATTACATAAACAAAAAACAATTTGTTCATAAGGTACTTTAAATACCAAAGAAGAATACGAAAACGTCTGTCACGGGAAATTAATGAAATTAAGAGATAAGATTATTTTAATTTCCTTTATGATTTCCGTCACACCGTTAAATACTTGAAACGGGTGGTTTAAGTCCAGGAATTAACACCTGTTTTAGCTGATCAAGGCCGTGAGACAATCGCACCGCAATGAAATTAAGACACCATCAATTTATAAATGACAGAGAATTTTGATTCTCTCGTATAATCTAAATACGCTTTGGTGAGAAAGAAAGGCTTCTACTCGATCGTTCACTCCACCTAATGTATTCAAATCGAGTCTTTAATATTCTATCTAATTAGCAACACGAGTCAAATCTGCCCTCAATTCTGTTCCAGGATGAGGCGTGTTTTAAAATGTAGGATAAGGAAACTCGCGGTGGAGTTGGGAACGCGCTAAAGGCGAAAGATAAATCATTTCAATATTTATTTAATCAACTCTCGGTTCCGCCTGAAATTTCATCATGCCAAAAAACCTTCAAAGGATCAAAGATAAATTCGTTTTTATATCAGTTATCTTTTCATTTTGTGGAATTAAAAATTTAGGCTCGACTTCTCTCTGTACAGTTTGTTATCGCAACAAAATAAATTTTACACTTCATTATCGACAGTGCATCGTGAATGTTTATCAATTTTTTTTATTAGCAATTAATTTAGACTAAACAAATCTATGGTTAATGTCAGATATGTTAGATTGAGAACGAGAGAGTATTCCACTAAAAACGTAGAATGACTCGATAAATTAAATAAATGTTAATATTTTCTCTTTTTAACTTCAAGGTTTTGCAGTATTTTAAAAGTCATGGTGTTTGTTGTAGAAAATCCAGTTTATAAGATTCAATTACTTTTATATTACAACATGAAGGTATGTTTTAAAGCAAATATGATTTGTGTATTATATAACTTGTCGTGGTTAAAAACACAAAGTATTTTAATTTGCGCAGCCGGATATTGTATCTACTTACCAAACAACGACTAATATTTCATAAAATTTCGCCCCTCAAAACAGTTCATCTTTGTTCGTGAAAACAAAATTTCACGTTTTATTCTTCCATTACGGAAGCCCACTCTAAGCCAGAAGTGAGGTTGAGTACTGAGTTCCTTCATATATACATAATAATGTGTTCAGAGGTATATAGGTACACTGCTGTCGGTAAATATGGCTATATAAGTTTACATCCCACAGAACAATAAACCAAATCTTACAAATATTTTTATTCGAGTATTACCATCCGGAAAATGTTTGAGTACAAAAGCACTTGCAGAAAGCTCGCTGCTTAAAATGGTTCATTTTTTGGGGCAGCAACGCGGAGAACAAAACCTTAATGCCGCTGAAATGTGCAATTACATTCCTTCTTAATAACGCCACTTGTGTAGAAGTGTGTGGGAGGCTCCTGCATTCCTACCGCCGTGTTTAACATAAGAATAGAGTGCGGTTCTCTCTCGTGAAACAGGGAATTAAAATGGACCGCGATATGCTCTTGGAATTAGACACTTAAAGCGTTTGCGACGAACAAAGTCTTTCATTCCCGAATGAAAGAAACTTTACCAATTTATTAACAATACACTTTTATCTAAGGAAGTAAATTACGAGAGTATTCATCACATTAAAAGCTTTCTTAGATCCTTCAAACTTCAATGGTAAAGTTTGAAACGTTTGTCAGGTAGCGTTCCCATTTGTACCGATTTCTAGTAACGTAGGGAAGTATTAATGTAATTAAATATGTTTTGCCAATTTAATGATGCCCGCCGGGAAATTATCCAAATTAAATCCACGCTACTCTGATTCAAAGAATATACAAAATATAATGAATCCTTAAAATAAGTCATCTGAGAGTAACTACCTTAAAAAAAATTTAACAAAAACCCATATATGAATTTTCATTTTCCGTTCTGATTTATTATACTAACATAATATTTTAGTAAGATATTTCTGGTAATACCATGGAAAAACTCGGTTAAAATATATGTGCTGCAAAGGTTTTGTGTAATATTTTCGTATTATAACATAAATATGAATATTCACTTCGTTGGTATTAAATACAACCTTAGATTATGGTTTCATGAATGTGAACTGGGGGCAAGCTATTTGATTACGTAAATATAGTTAAGAAAATGTACACAAAAATACAATTTCATTTGAAAAGCCTCGTTTTTATGAGTCCTTTTAGAACCATTTATAACAGCATCGCTGTAGGTACCTAAAATTCATAATTACACGATCTGTGTCGGACACCAAAACTGTTTGCTAATATTGGGTGGTTAAATATTATTCCCATTTGGTACATACTGAGGGTGGAAGGGTATTATGTTTTAACAAACATGTTGAAATATACACCCGTGAAATTAGCGATGTGCATGCGGTTACGTGTTTGTCTGATAGAACACCATGTCTACTAATGAGTATGTTTGGGATCTAATTGCATTATTGGTTTCATTTGTTTACAAAAAGATCTTTAAATTTAGTGTTTTAAATTAGCTGCAGTATTTATTAAATGAAGAATAATGCCTACAATTTTACTTTGAATTTTGGTTGTGTTACAAGCATTAAAACAATATAAACTTCACCATAAAATACATACTTAGTGGTTTCGACTGTTGTATACATAATCAGTCTTGAAATTTTCATATTTCTTTAATAAAGTAAAACATTGTACAAAATGCAGCTTATTTGCGGTGACATATTATACACCGTGTCCCACGATGAGACCGCGAAACTCCAGAGGGTGATTATTCATGATATTCTGAGAAAAAAATCTTAATAAAGTTTTTAAAAAACTCAATTCTAATTTCTTAAAAAAATTATTAAAATATGAATAAAAATTCACGCGTGTAATACCGTCAATTTTTGAACTGGCTCACACCACGTGACCTGCACCAATGAGCGCGAAGAAATCATCTTGATATGAAATTCGAATTTTGAATGTCCGTACAAGGCGTACCAGAGCGGACCCCCACTCCTCCCCTCCCCGTCCACTGCCACCCCGCCGCCGCTAGCACTTCAAACAGAAGCCAGTATTACACTCGTTGAATACTTTTTTAAAATTAGTTATTGGAAATGCCCGGATCAAAAAACTTTATAAGGATTTTTTTCTCAGAATACCATGAACAATCACCCTCCGGAGTTTTGCGGTCTCATCGTGGGACACGGTGTATAAGTAAAAACATTCAAACCACAGAAATAAAGAAATGTTTTAATCGAGAATTTTCTGAAAGCTATCATTTATTTTTCGGGATCATTAAATTGAGCCAGCAGAGTGCGTTTTCTTGCCGCTTTGTTCAGTGATGAAATTCAGGTCGCATGAAACTTGACACAATACAGCTCATGCAAAGCTCATTATATCAAAAGCTCGAATAACAAAACGTAACTTACTTAAATTGCACCATTGTTAATACATAATATGTGTATTTACTGAGGACAACGATGACTTGAGAGCCGGAGTACACATCACCATAGAAACCCGGTACTTAATTCGCTTGAAAAATGCTTTTGTTTTACAATCTGGGTCACGGATGTAATAAAGTGGATGTATTCTCGTGTTTATTCCATTCCTGTTTTACATTCACGCTGAAGTTACGGTCATAATACAATCATATTTATGGCGCTCTGCTAATGTTAAGCAAAACTGAAAAATTTTCAAGATAATAGCTATGTAATTAAGTAGGTATTTCTAAAAGAATAAACTTATTGTTTTCTTTCGTCTTATTACGAAAAGACATTTTTATCCAATTTTTTAAGAATAACCGAAGTTTTTTTCTTCGGTTTGAGTTGCTTATTATTTGCTTTGCTTATAATGTACAAGGCTTATATTTACTTCAAAGGGATACATGGTTTCTAATTTGCTTTACTTAGTGTGAGGATCAGACGGGATAAACTGATGTGGACCAAAGAAGCTTTTCCGCATTTGCCTCAGATGACGAGAAAACCACGGAAAACTCGTCAAGGTAGACCATTGATGGACATCAATAATCTTCCGATTAACTAAAAGAACTTTCGGCATTTTGTCTCCTGCTTTTATTTATTTCCTAAACTATATTTTATCATGTATGATCCCACCTCTTGTGATGGTATTTTGTGACTTATCACGGATTGGATGTCCTGTAGATCTTCACATTGTTTTCTGTATAATAACCTAAGCTCAAAGGTAGAAAGGAACGGAATAATCCGTAAATGGTATAAAGGGTTGAATGGTAAGATGCATGTGACTGCAGCAATCATGATTAAAATAGAAAAAAAGTTTGTAATAAATAAAATTAGTTTTTATAAAATTTTCAAGCCAAAACAAAATGGCTTAAAACCGTATTGAATTACTTTTTTCAGTTGTAAAAACTTGTTTTAGCAGAGCAACGTTGGTGAAACGAAATTTATTATCATTTTTGGCAAAGAATGTAATGTACGCTATATTACGTATGTTGGATATACATATAAACGAATGCTAAGTATGTAGTACATGGATTGTGTAGCACATGCAAAACATGAGCAGATTGCATGCATTTTGTTTTCGCTGCGCGTTCTTAATGGCAAAATGAGAAAAAAACAACAAATGAAATTAAGAGATGATTCCTAGGAATGCTCGCTTACTTAAAATATGAAATCGTATCGTGTTAGAAGCAATTTTTAGAGGGATTTACTGAAAAATAAATATATTTAACATTTACGTAAGAACAGTTACATGGGAATACATAAGTATATTTAAAATAATCCTTATCTTGTCGAAGGTACTTTATTAATAAACTAAAACTGAGTTTTTTTTAACTTGTAACCTTGAAAACACTTTTACTTTGCAGTTTTGATAATTTTTGCATAACTGAGAAAAGAGGCCAAATGTGATTATATGGGATCTTCCAATATATGGATATTAAACAAATTATGATTAATGAAACAGTTCAGACAAGCAAATAAAGGTTGTTTTGGGGTTAACATTATACTACTGGAAAAAAACCTTTTTTTATCCTTTCTTTACAATTACCGTGCAAATTTTTTAAGTACCTCAGCTTACCAATAATTGTTTCCTAAAACATTATAGAACTTACTGTAGTTATAGTTTTATAAGGCTTGATCGACAGTGTATGAAGTTCCTAGTCAATGAGAAAAATTTTGAGACTCTTGAATTCTGCAAAATTTCTGGAAATTTATTTCACACTTACTCCGATGGATATATTTATTTTCCTATGAGTTAAGCGACTGAAAAATAAATTTACGAATAGAGAAAAAATACACCACGGTACAAGGTGCAATTTTATAAAAACAATGGTAATATCTAAATTTTGTTGAAAACCTATTTAAAAATCTCAAGTAATTTTACTGAAAAAATATGAATTAGTTTTGGCATTACAAATTGAAAAATATTTCCATCAAATTTCCGTTTTACGCTCAGTGACAAATTTCAAACCATTTGAAATATTTAGCTTTTAATCTGACCCATTTGGCCAGTACATATTTTATAGGCCAAATACCGAACACTCTCGCGTCCAAATTTTCGATATGAGAGCTTTTCCTAAAATGTATGGATGTGGAAAGATCTCCCAAATGTTTTAGCTTTATGCTCAGCTCATTCCAGCGTTAACGTTTTCGCAAATAGTTAGTATAAATTTACATATTCCTCATGTCTGACGATAATAATTATATGCCGCTAGTGTGTTCTATAATCAACGCAAACTGGCAGACGCTAATGCTATCCACAGCTTCCAGCTATCCAAGTTTCCGTGCTAGCAAAAATTATTATAAACCACTCTCCAGCTTATACGTTTCGTGATTTGATTACCTACACAAATTTTAGAATAAGAGGAGCGTGTTATTATTTTAGAGCCGTCTAGCGACGAGGAGCAAAGAGTATCATTTTAGACATCATGTAAGGTTTGAAGTTTTTTGATAAGCCTGGGTATATATTAAAAATACATTCATTCAATTATTAAGCTCTTTCAAAGATGAGGTTGGTTTTAATAAATAAGAAAATGTGTGTTTATATACTTGACATTTGACTCATTTCGAATTCGTATTTTTAAAATATTTTCATATTTCATCGAATAAAAAATATCATACTTAATAAAAATCACATGATCCTAATTACACGCATGAATGTAGGTATTATAATATTTAAAAGATGCAAGTTCTTTAATTCAAAATCAGTATTTTAAATAAAGCTTACTTAATTAATAGTATGTACTCAAAACGTTTATAGACATAAAAACTAAAAATGCTTTTTTTACTTATATTTTTCTGTTCATGAAATAATTCAGATATAAAAAAAAGTTTATCATTCATAAACAAATAATGTAATAATATGGTTTGATTAAACTAAACACACAACGAAAAAACTTTTTCTAAGCAAACTTTCATATTATACGAGTAGGTTTATTTTTCTTTTGGAATTATGATAGATTGGGGATTAATATATTACATTCTGCGAATAACATAAAAACAAGAGACCATACATCATAAGTTGTGACAAGTGAGAACTCTATGATAAGTGTGTATTCAAAGTTCTTGTATAGTTGACACCCTGAATTGGAACAATTTATCCGAGCACCTACACATATACAGTTATACAGTATACGGTATACAGTATACGGTATACAGTATACGGTATACAGTATACACACTCTGTTAATTCACACTTGATAATTGTTCTGAATAGGTTAACCCTAGATGTGACACCTTTACTGTGGATACGCCCAACTTTACCCCAGACAAAAGTCTTTACAAATTATTTGGTATTTAGAAAAGCGAATTGTAGCACAACACAACTGCTGACAGACTCTGAAGCCAAATTGTTAGATATTGAATAGAAAACACGAGGCCTTGTGTTCAGTTTACGCCCATTTAATGTTAATGGCCCATGATTATTTAGAAAGGAATTACTTTACAACAATTTAAATGAAACGCTTTGCTTTACTTTTTAAAAGTAGTTAAAAACCAACTATTTAATTTAAATAATTTATTATTAATAATTAAAAAATGGGTACTTCTACGAGTAACATAAATTTTATACTTTACAACTATTTTAATGGTGTTGTGTTTTCATTTTTTTTGTCTGAATAAATACTGATTCTAGACTTCTGAGTTTTGAAAATAAGCGTCTCAAAATAATATTAGATGTGCGGTGGTTTGACTTTGTAATGAACACAGAGATAAGACAACTGACGCAGCAACCCTTGGTCTTTACTGTCATCCAGCAATGGAGTTTCAGCTGGCCGGGCCATATACTACGCATGTCCTTCGAGAGCTTTAACCATGCAAACCTTTTTTATAAGGCATCAGGTTCTAGCTGTCCTGGACGTGCATGGAGGCAGTTTGTGGAATCCATTATTATTCTCCACATGGGATAAGGGATTTGGAGTGAAGATGAATGATGACAATTTCCTATTTTAAAAATTAATTACCAGCGTAAATTAATCGTAAACTCTAAATACAATATCCCGATAAAGCAAAATTTATGAAATTTTATTTTATGAAAAACACCATGAATCGTTGCGGACAGTAGAGAGGGTGTGTCTTTTATTAAAAGCACCCCTTGTTTTTTAAGGATGTGCGCCTCATCCCCTAAATCGGTTCATAAATAATGCATTGAATTACCGCAGAAAAAGAAATTATTTAAATTTTAGATAAAAACAATGATAATGATTATTTGAGGTTACAAATATTTTCTCCTTTACAATTTCTTAATGCAGTAGGTATGTAATTAAATGCAATGAATTATTGCGTGATATTGATTTTTTTAAAAAGGTAATTAAATCACATTTAAGAAAATAAAAAAAAAAAATTCTAAATAATTTTATTGATAACTATTGTTTTAAATTATTAAGAAGTTGGACCTATTTTTTAATAATTTTAACTATTACTTCGGACTTTTAACTGAAATAAAATAAAAAAAAATAAGATCCTTTTTAGTTTGTAAAAGAGAATTTTTTTTACTACTTCCTACTTTTGACTTTTTCTAACCATCATACATCCCAGCCCAGTCAGAATAAAGTTTTAAATCAGAAATTTATTGAATGGGTATATTAAAAAAAACACTGAATATTTTGTGGTGTGAATTGTTTTTTTGAATTCAACGTTTCCAAAGAGTTGCACAGCTTACAGCCGCGCTGTGCAAACGAGTACTTTAGTTAATAACATCGAACCGTCTAATGTTTTCTCCCAATTAAATTTGTCTCCGCACAAAAACATTTATTTTTATTCAGTTGGAAATTTGGCTGCCGAATTAGGGGGCAAAATTAACATAATTTCGAGTACTAATAATTTGACCTCGTCAACTCGCGGGTGGAGACGTCCGTTGCATAATGTGGAGCTGATAAATAATTCAGGAGGCTGCAACATAACTCTGTGCTTGTAGATATCTCTAGAGTTTTACATCTCGCTCGGGTAGCTACAGCCTACTGAGGGCGGGCGTGGAAGGCTATACTTATGAGAGGAACACAAATGACAATAACGCAGAGAAAATATGAGGAAAAAAGTTGATACGTTGGACAGCTTTCATGATTTGTACCCATAATTTTTAATGAGACACATGGTCACGTGGCCCGTAGTCTTAGATTTTCTCCCTGGAATGGGGTTATTTCCGATTTTTTATTTTTTACTTCAAAAAATTTATTTAAAAATTACAATATCAAGGGAATTTTTAAAAATTTTTTACGATGTCATATGAATTTTCTAGCGCTTTTTCAAATCACTCGCAAAATCCTCCATTTGGCGCGCATGCGGTGTGACGTCCCAGCAATATAGACGCTTACTACGGAATGAAATTTCACGCTTTCACGGTGGACGGGTGTGACGTCATTAGCCAATAACGGGCGTTAAAAATCATTCGTATTTTCGTGTTTTAAAACATAAATTTATTAATAAAAACTAATTTTTTGAGTGTTGTGTTTTATATCGTTGGTATTGTAAAAATATACTTTAAATATTTATAACGTTTTTAAGAATATTCATGTTATCTGGAAGAACTCCATTTAGCTACTACTACTACTCCTTTCCCTTATCCGCACCCAATAGTGCACAGGTCATTGCATCGGTACACCAAGTGCAGTGATTCTTGATCATTTTATTACATGAAGGTAAGATGATCAGTTATACGCTTCAGTACCAGTCCAAGGTATCACACACAAAAGTGTGTTTGTATTGCTTTATTTCAATGGTATGTTAATTTTAACTAAGCAACAAAATGATTCCAGCAAAAAAAAAGTTTACTAAGCATAATCATGCTACTGGTACTAATAATCTCTCTTATCCGATCCGATGAAGCAAAGGGCACTGTATTGGTACACCAAGAGCAATGAATCCTGATAATTTGTTACAAGTTCAGTTTTACGTTATCAGTCTTACGCATCAGCGCCATTATCATAGTAGATTAGAATTATTTCTTCTAAGCAATAATCCCGCCTGTGTATTCTTTGAATAAAACATGCAACATGAGTCCCATAATAAAACAAATGAGTATTTGTATTGTCTTATTTCTTTAATATGTTAAAAATTAAACAATTGTATCAATTAAATCAAAGAGACCGCCCTCTTTCATATTTTTCGAAACGAGTCACCTATTTAATTTTTCGATGATCATAAAAATTTAATATTCAACGAAAATTACTGATATTGTTGGAGAAAAATATTCAATGTTCTTTGAATTTCCGAAAGATGAACAAATGTTAACAAGAAATTTCCATTGTATACATGATCAGGATTATATTTTGTTATGTTTTACAGTTCATAAACAGAACAAAAAAATGCTATTTTTTTATTATACCAGCTGTATGGTTCATCGCGTAATGAATGATTGAAGCGAGAGTCGGAATAGGACACCGACGTACTCGTATGCACTATATAAATAAATATATCAATAAATCAATTCGACAAAATATATAATACATAGGTAGGTTAGATTCTATAGAGGGACTTCGCATTCCGTGGACCTTGTTAATTTAAGGATGTACGGTATACGCTTCAGTCGACATATTCAGCAGGATCGTGAGAATGGGTATACTGCCACACAAAAGAAGGCTTTAGCGCTTGTACGGACTAGGGATGCGGATGCTAGTCATACGAGATATCTGATTCGGTTATGGTTTCAGATATGTTAGTACATTATCGTTGTTTTTTGTCTGTGCATATATTAAAAATACAGATAGATATATATCCACTACGACTTTTAATTTCCCTTATCTGCACCCGATGGTGTATAGGGCACTGCATTAGAACACCAAGGCATTTTAAGGAAATACATTCCATAAACCGCTTACAAGCTCCTTGATTAACTTCTAGAAACCTGGTTTCAGAGACAAGACTCTGCCAAATTTTAAAAATGTAAATTGCAAACCAATAATGATAAACATCAACGACATTCATAGACTAGATATCGGGATTCATCCGTAGTAAAGTCCCGGCCAGCGAATGCAACGACAAATGACACACATACGGATAAAAAATTATTTCTAATGCCTTTCAGGCTCACCACGATAAATCTATACCATAAATTCATAAAGAAAAAAGTTTTAATCTATTCAGTTAACAAGTATTCAGTTAACTATATTTTTAAAAAATGAATCACAAATATAATGACAAGTCAAGTGCAGTTTAAATACAGTATTAGGGATTTGGATAAGGATATGTTTAAAATACGGATATACAAATAATTACATACCCATTTCAGACATCGACTATCTGACACTACAATGTATTAAACAAGAAATTCAGAAAAAACTTAAGCTTACTAACGTATTTACAACATAATTAGGTCTGATTATATTTCCCTAATAATATTTAGACATTGTGAATCATTTCTCGGAAAATTAATTTTCCGTTATCTGCATAAATAAACGAATACCAAGAACTGATTTTATATAATATTTGATATGTTTATTATGTTCATCATCTTAGTCTGACATGGTGGCTGCTATATTCTATAGAAAAGAAAATGGCTTTTAGTTACAAGGATATCAGTTACGATTCTCGGTAGAAGAACAATAGCTACATTGTAATGTGTTGTCCGCCTCGTAGCATAGTGGTAGTGCATTTGGCTACCGTGCATGAGGTCGCAGGTTCGATTCCTGAAGGGATCAACATGAAAGATTTATTTACATGTGATTTTCATATTAATATTTCATGTGTGATACCTTGGACTGGTATTGAAGCGTATGACTGATCACCTTACCTTCATGAAATCAAAATGATCAATATACACTGCACTTGGTGTACCGATGCAGTGCCCTATGCACCATTGGGTGCGGATAAGGGAGAGTAGTAGTAATGTGTTTTACCATCGATATTACACAATAATTTCCCCCTTAGTCGTAACGAATTTAAAAAAATTGGTCAAATGAATTATCCATAGTTTTGTAATGAAATTAATTCGTCACTTTAAAATTGTTTTACATTTTATATTTACAGGTTTTAATAATCATTTAATAATCTAAAATGAAGTTATAAAAAAATGTATTTTGTGCTGTATGGTCAATTCATTTATTTAATTCTTATATATACACAATACATTATTGGAAATCCAAGCCAGTACATGCTTACAGGATTACAGTCTGGAGTATTTTGGATATCATGTTTTGTTCTCTGGGTTTATTGTGAATTATCTACATTATTTAATAGAATTATTTGAAGTATGTAATCAAAGCTCGTAGACTTTTACGGCCTTCAGAATACAGATTATGTTTTGCTGGGTTAATATGCCGTGCTTGTGAGCTCTGTGTTGCCGTGTTTCTGGGCAACACAATGCCCACATACACGGTTTAATAACCCAGAAAAACATAATCTGTTTTGTAGTACATAATCTAGCGTCTGTTCCATCACAGCCGCTGGACGGGGAACAGGCACTGCCAGCTTAAATAAAGGGACTCCCAGCCATATTTTTATCTTGCTTGTGTGTAATTTTTTTTTAAATTTGTGTCGAAGTTTTTTTCTTTAATAATAAAAAATTAATCTTATTTTTTTATTCAAGAGCCAACTACAGTTCACTCTCACATCGAAGACTTAACGGCATAATTGTACAAATTTATGTTTTCCTTTTCCCGGCTTGCTAGGTTTACATCCGCGTTAAGCCGGAAATATTGTTTTAAAAGATAATATTATATTTTTTTATAAAAAATATTTTCTACGTGTAATTAAAATGGTCAATACACTTTTACTAAGTTTTTAAATAAATTGTAAGTTGGTTTGTATGAGTATAGTTACGTATGTAACAACACATACGTACTACTTACTTTAGTGGTAAAAAAAAATATTTTAACTCAAGATATCGTTATAAAAAATGTTTTCAGTATAATAGGACATTTAATTCTTTCCACAAAAATAAAAACCTTTACTGATAAATATCCGTTTAACAGTTAAGTATGAAGAAAAATGTTTTTCGTTGCTTTTTTCATGATCACAATTTTATGAATCCACCACAACAAGAACAGCGAAGTCCTTTTATTTTCGACATAAATAATTACAATTTACAATGAAGAATCGTCTCTCTGAACAAAAGTACAGTCAACTGAGTGTCGTCACAGATAATAAGTGTTAATGGTGCCGGATTTGTTAGTTATTCTGAAAGTTACATCCATTTTGAGGCAGTGTTGCACGCTCCACTTCCGCAGGCCTCACTTCCGGTGTGAAATAACGAACTGCGTGAATGAGATCGTAAACCGCATTCAAATGGGGAAAATAAGCCAATGGTTTTGTCGCCAAATAATAAAAATAACCATAAACCCTTTGTGACTTTAGATGAATAGTAGTTTTCCATCCAATACATTGAATAAAACTTTAGCCATCTTAACTTTTATTAAATTTTATAACTGTTAAAATATTAACTACAATCTTTAACTGTAATATGTGCTTTTGATTGATAGCTGGATAGCATACGACTGTTTTCAACACAAAGATTTTAAACCACATTCATATGATTTTTTTCCAACGTCGTTACTTTTTTTAAAAACATTAATCACAGTAGAAATATATCATGGCGTCCACACATATATTAGTAATATTGGTATAATTGTATCCCATTTGTTTAGTTTATTTTTCCAATATATTATGTAGTTATATTGTATGCAGGAGAATCACCAGTAAATAATTATATTTGGACATAAGTAAGGCGTCCTAGAACTAATTTGTACAAAATAAAAAAAAGCACTCTTTTTATCTTATGAAATAAAGTAAAATGTTTTGCTTTAGTCTTGTAAAATATAACTCTAACGTAAATGTGTCTTAAAAGAGCGTATAGTACTATTTTACATTCTTTTTATTCCTTTTTCGGAAATTCAGCTGAAAAAATATAGTTCTTATCCTTTGTTTCTCGTTTCGTGTTTTGTTTCGCTTTCTTGGCACGTTTTTATAATCATTGTTTTGTTATTCAAGACAAAACTGAATCAATTCTGAAACACGTTATTTTATAAAGAAACAAAAAAATGGGGTTTTCCGTTGATGTGGAATTATTTTTGATTCTTCACCAAAAGTACGAGATAGCATTTTGGTGGCTTTTAATCTATCGATGCACCCTGTGCACACACACACCTTTAGATCATCTCATTGTTATTTTTTAAAGGTTTATAAAAAAAACCACGAAGAATCAAGATGCCAACACCGCTAACTAATTTATGCCTTTGTATTTGAGTAACAAATTTGTGAAATATGGCGAAAATGTCACAATTCAGACGCATTATATCGCACTTTTTGTAAATAAAAAAACATTTTATAAAAGCGATAAAAATTTCTTTAGTTTACTGAAAAAAAAAATAAGAATGTAATAAAATACTTTTTTTTCCTTTTTGAAAACACAAGTGATTTTATTTTTCTTTCTAGTGTTTTGTGTCTCATTGAACAATGAGCGTCACAAGACACTTAAGACACTTAGAAAAATAACACTATATAGAAAGTAATAACCTTTTAAAGCTTCAAGTTCACCTTCTTACTAGGAGCACGAAGTAAGTTCACCTTTTTAGTGGCTAAATATAAAGCTCCACTTTGGAAAATTTAAGGTATTTCTTAAATAGGCAAGTTAGTATAACTTATTTTAGTAGATGTAAGTCCTTATTTTATTTATTTTATTTTATTTTTTTAGTGGGAACTAAAATATAGAATAAGGTATACACTTAGGAAAATTTAAAAGCCAATATTCATCAAAAAAAAGTCAAGTCGTAAGGAGGATTTACAATATTAGTATTAAAATACATTAATGTAAAGAGAGAATAAACCCATGTTTTTAACATGAATAAAATGTACCGAATCAATTCGCCAACGCAAATTTTTTTTATTCAATTTTTAATAATATAAGTCTTATTGTGGTTTTGAACTGAAGAATTTTTGAAAATCAATTTAATTAGATACATATGAACCATTAATTAGCGTACTATCGAGATTGAAACTAACCCTTTTTAGAAATAAATAACAGCGAATTTTTTTGGAAATAGATAACAGTTGTATTGATTACGAAAGAAGGGACGTAAGACATGTGTTTTTTTTTCAAATTTTAGCAGTTTCTAAATTATTTGATAACTCAAAAAATTTGATGAAAATACCAAGTTTGTGAAAAAAAGTAAAAAATGTTTCAAATAATTGTTTTTTGAACTACTAAAGGGAGCTTTATTTTCGTTTGTTAGTTCTACTTTACGGAAAACAACTTCAAAGTGTACCGTTTGTAAATCTAACGTGATAGCAGGTACCGCCTGGTAACAGCCAGCAGTTGTTGTAAATCGTTGGTAATAGCGTCGCGTTGCAGTACTCAACTCGGCGTCGGCATCGCTATCCTCCGGCGTCGGCGTCACCACGCAGCTAGTTTGACCGGAAGCTCACTGGACTATCTATTGTTGCTCTCATGTAAAATACAACGTGTGAATACGGCTATATATTTATGTGACTTTGCTTCCTGTGAATTCCTGATTTGAAAAGCACTCATTGTGGATAAGTGCTTTGTAGCGTAATGTGAGCATTTTTAAAGGAAAAAATAGTTTCATTCAACTGTTTCGAAAGGGAGAGAAGATTCACGAGCTCTTTGTCGTTTGCTTCTGATAAATAGGTACCCTTTCATTCAAGTTGGGTATGGTTCGTTTTATTTCAATGACCGTGGTTTTGCCTTGTAAAGGCTAGCGAATCATCTTTTTAATTAGCTTAGGGCAATTAGTAAATACTTAAGGATACAATGTTTTATTAAAAAGTTCTCAAAGAAAAACCTTTTTCAGAATTTTTCGGACAAAAATCTTAAGTGAATGAACTGCTGAAAAGATTTTCAACTGGAAAAAAATTCTTCTGAATCATACAAGGAATGGCAAATTTAAAAAATATCATAAATACTTTTATCAAAAACAAGACTTAGCCCAGTTCATAAATACAGATTAAAGTTGTGAAAAACAAGACGAATTTTCTCAGCAAAAAATACTTATTCGAAAGGTTAGCGCAAATTAAAATTTCACTACCCGGATCCCGGAAGGAAGAAAGGGAGGAAAAAACTTTCAGAACCCCCCATCGTGTTGTGCTTAACGAAAGCCGAGCTTTTTGTTTGCCGCTTAATTAAGATTTATTGTCGACTTGGCAGAACTTCCCGGCTGTTTGATAGTTTATAATTTATAAATGTATTCGTCTCGTATCTACTATACTTCGGGTTCTGGAACCACAGCATGACAAGCTCTCGATGCCGTTGCATAGCGCTGTAGTGTCTGGACAAATCACTTGAGATAATTCTATACCGCTTCCCACACCAAATTAAAAAAATCTAATTTCTAGTTGGATTCTAGAAATAAATTGTTTTCCTTCCTTCCTATAAAAACTTTTAGTTTCCTACATTTTTGCTGACTTTTTTGTTTTGTTTGCTAACCTGCTAAACAGTTTTAAAGCAGTTACTTCTTTATCTACATTTCGTTATTTTAATAATACATTTAAATGATTCCAACTAGATTTTTTGTTCTATTTGTTCTTGTTGTCACTAAAATATAAAAAAATACAAATCTAGTTTGATTTGAATAATATATTATAATATGGATTTTTTTAAAGTAAATTCCGTTGTTTCATTGAAAAATATGGTTATTTAACCATAACTTTTTTTTTGTAATGCGTTTGTCTGAATGCAATATATTTATACCAGAACAAAAAAGAAGAACAATTTTTCAATCAACAAAATTATTTTAATAAACTAATTTGGTAAATTTAAAGTTTAATTTTTTTTTTTTTTTTTTTTTCTTTCTCTTCGAGTTTGATTGTGCAATATGCAACTCAAAATGTATTTAATACCGGTGCCAAAATGAGTTTTTATAACTCCTGGGAATATAATACAAGATGTAAGTCTTATATTAATATTTTTTTCTATTAACAAAACTTCTAAAATCGCATTAAAAGCACTAAGTTGAGATATATCACTATGACATAGGTATTTTTAAAGGGAATTTTTTTTATTAGTTAATCACCAAAACCAATTTAACATAGTATTAATTAAGTTTTCAAAATGTTTTACAATTTGCAAATAAACTTTACACATAAATGTATCAATAAATGAAATGTTATTGGTAAACAGATAAATATCTTTTTTAATGAAATTTATTTGGACATTTTACCACTTTTTGTAATGCACTCTGTATGTGCTATGTACAATATTATGCAATACTCACAGGAAGGCCGCACAATCCAATGTATTCATCCATGGGATATATGAATACGTAAATACTTGTATTTAATGAAAACACAAAGAATTCTACACAGGTTTTATTTATTTTAAAAACAAGGTGACGCGTTTCGTCTTACAAGGACATTATCAAAACACTGATTAAAATTAATATATGGATCTTCTTATATACTAACGAAAATTGCAATTTATTTTACTACCTAATTCTACCTTTAAAATAAATTTCTACCTAATTCTACCTGTAAAATAAATTGCAATTTTTGTTTGTATATAAGAAGATCCATATATTAATTTCAATCATTTTTTTGATAATGTCCTTGTAAGACGAAAACGCGTCACCTTGTTTTTAAAATAAAAAAATAAATAAAAAAAACCTGTGTAGAATTCTTTGTGTTTTCATTAAATACAAGTATTTACCTTTATAATGGAGTTCTACGAACTAACATCCAAAACAATCAATATGAATACATTGGATTGTGCACCGCTCCGCTGCTTTCGCTCACCGCCCGTGTACGCGTTCTTTCCGTTACTGAAACACAACCTTTCAGTGTTATAGAATGGCGTTTACTGAACCTGATCCTGTTAATGTGGTTTGATCATTCTAGAAATTGCGCGGGTGAATTTTTTATTTCTCCCATGCTTCCGCTGATGAAGTTCGACGTTAATACCATCTTTTAAGGCTTTGGCATTCTACACTTCCGCCGGAAACTAACGCCCCATTCCCTCAAGGTAATAACTTATTCCTAGAAGATTACACCATTCCCTAGAATTATCGTGGCTATGTAATATTAAATTAGTTAATTATTTATTACAAGTATTATTCTTACCTCTCACTATACTAATACTGAATTCCTTCGTTTTCCAATGTAATGTGTGGATTAGTGACCGAACAAAATATCGTGATGGATTATTATTATTATTTAATATAGATTACATTCTGCAATTCGAGTCAGAGCTACGGGACGCGGACCTGATCGGAGAGGATTTTTATTATATTTTTTTAATGTAATTTAATTTTCGGACTCATGTCATTTCAAACATAAAATTATTCTAACACATATATATGTATACAGGTACAAGTAAAATAAGACAAAATCAAGGAAATAAAAACTAGGACAAAATTTTAAGTCTACATTCATTAGAACTACCACGAGACAAGATCTGGTTTATTTAAGTGATTGTTTAAATCTGGAAAAACTAACACCAAAAAAGTCCAGATCCTGTCTCGAGTTTACAATGCGACACAATCGGGACATTGGTGCATGCAAGCCATAGTTTGTGCTTTGCTGTTCGAAAAGGATGCACGGGAACTGGCGCCCGATCGCTGGACTTCGAGGTAGTTTGTGGAATCCATATGCTCCACATAGAAAGCGGATATGGATGAAGTTGATGACAATTATTACATTCGAAGCTTTTTGTTTGCGCAAGTACTTATAATACCTCCCATTCTTTCATTTATCCTACCCAAACGGTGCATAGGGCACTGTATTAGTACACCAAGTGTTAGAGTACGTGTAGTTTCATACATAAAAAAAAAATCTAAACCTTTAAAACATGTCCTCCTCGTAGCAAAGTGGTAGAGCATGAGGTCGCGGGTTCGATTCCCGTAGGGGGTAAACATGAAATATTAATTTATATGTGAGTTTCATACTAATATTTCAGCATAAGAATGATCATCCTACCTTCATGTAATAAAATGATCAAGATACACTGCATTCGGTGTACCAATGCAGCGACCTATGCGCCTTGGTGTAGCGATGCAGTGACCCATGCACCATAAGGGAACGTAATAGTATTAAACATTTTTTGAAATGCACCGGTAACTTACTGTTATGCTTGTGTTTTCGGTTATAATTACTAACTTTCTCGAGAATAGCGTTCCATGAAATCACAAATCGGTATTTTCTGGAATGGGACATTAAGGTGTTTAATTTCAGTGAAATAAACAAAAATAATAAAAGTACTTGCCAACGGGTATTTTAAAAATAATTCGTTACAGATAATGTTCTACAGAGTGTAAATAATTAGGTTAATTTCAGAAACTTAACATTATCAAGATTCCCCAATTATTTATGGAAGATTTGTTGATTTACATTACGTACATGTTCAATTCTCTTACTCGTGAAACAAGCGTCTATTTTGCTGAAAATGTAAAAGCTTATCTGCGAAATTCGCCATTGAACACGAATACAGAAATTAATGGTGAAATTACTGTCGATTTATTCACCTATATACACGTAAGTTCCCTCACCTTCTAGTACCTACTCTCACTTCTATGTTATTTATCTCGAGATTGTATATCAGATAGGTCGGTATTGGGTACCGGTATATTTCTGAATTTGATTCCTAGCCGAAGATGTGATATGAAATTAATTAATGTACTGACATTAAACTTAACTAGGTATCAGAATAATTCCAAGTCATTTGGTTTTGACGTGATTAATGCCGTACGACTGTGTTCTGTCTAAACCGATCGAACATGATTAATGTTTTGTTAAACTAATTAAAAATCCTTACCAATGATAACCTCTATATTAAATTGAACCTACAACTAATTACATAACTTTAGTGAAATTTCAATAATGTTCCTCAGTATTTTATTGTACTTACTTTATAATAGAATACTAATAATAATAATAAAATATTTTAATAACCCTTTCTTTTACTTACCGAAGTTTTTATGATAACTGTTAAATTTTTGGGTCAAATTTTAATTAAATCAATCACTTTTTATATAAATAATTCATATGTGATGCCTACGACTGGCGCTGAATCGTAAGACTGATCATCTTGCTTTCACGTAACAAATTATCAAGATTTTCTACACTTAGTGCATCAATGCAGTACCCTATGCACCATTGGGTGCGGATATGTGAAAGTAGTAATAGTTTCACACACTTTTTTTTTCTTCAAATTATTAATTTAACAGTGGCTGTACATTTAAAAAAAATGTTTTTTTTTTATTTCACCGTCTAATTTTTTTTTTATTCAAATTAATATGCCTTTCATAATTTCGTTTCCCACTGTCATTTGATGTTGACAGAATAATAAAGACAGGTTTATGACATTTTAAGGATCAACAAATTACCGCATAACAAGTTTACACAATATCAAAATGTTAATCGCTCATTATATTTTTGTTGTACACAAAACTTTTTTGGGAGATTCTTAGCAAATCCTTGTATTGTAAAAGTTCCAAAGAACTTTGAAGACCAGGAACTCAATCACAGATAACTATCGACGTAGTTAAAAACGTGCTAACCATCTATGCTAACGCTAACCATTTGACCGATCACAATGAACATACGTTCATACCACGTTCGCTTGGCTGAGCACCATAGATATCGCGGCTAAACGTCAAACGTCAAATCACGAAAGTCAACGCGCGTGTCGGATTGTTTATTATGTCGACTGCTTTTCTCAATATTTGGCTTGCCAAACGCCGGCTAAATGCAATACGGCACTCGAGAAAGATTGAAAGAAGATATGTGCGAAGAAGATATATCTCGGGAAATGGCTCGCGACTTGATGCGCTCGTTTAATAATCCCGATCGATAACTTTTAACGCGTGTTCCATAGTGATCGCGAAAACGTTAAACATCCATGGTAAGAAATCGTTATCACGTCGCTTATTACCGCGCGTCGATAGTGATCTGTAATCGAGCAACTGGCCTGAAAATGTCTTTAGATCGAAATTGACGCAAGACAAATATTTAACAAATTTATTTTGCAAATATTTAGAAACATAGAAGTGTCCTCAAATGTGCGTCATGTTACTTAAAAAATAAAGATATGTTTGTATACAAAACTTTTAACAGTTTGTACCACTACTACTACTACTACTTTCCCTTATCCACACCTAATGGTGCATAGGGCACTGCATTGGAACACCAAGTGCAGTGTATCTTAATATTTTTTATTAAATGAAGGTAAGATGATCAATTATCTATGTGTGCATAGATACATATTAAAATTACGCATTAAAATTATTACGGATGTTCTCGGCGGAGCTAATAGATGCGGGCCTGACGTGGGAGGAGGCGAGAGAGCTGGCTGGTGATAAGGTCTCCTGGAAGGATCTAGTGATGTCCACATGCTCCACATAGGAGCGAACGGAGTGAAAGAAGAAGTAGTGAAGAAATATTATAATTACTTATACATATTGTATTGGGTATTTTATTTTTTTATTTAACATTTATTTTTTTATTTATGCACCTACTGATGAGTTGCAGAAGGCAACTCAGTAGGACATAATTTTATATTGTAGTATGTTTATATTGAAAAAAATATTTTTAAAAATATTTATACATATCTATACACCGTGTCCCACGATGAGACCGCGAAACTCCGGAGGGTGATTGTTCATAGTATTCTGAGAAAAAAATCCTTACAAAGTTTTTTGATCCGGGCATTTTTAATAATTAATAAAAAAAAGTATTAATAAAAAGCGACTATGTAATACTGGCTTCTGTTTGAAATGCTAGCGGTGGCGGGGTGGCGGTGGGCGGGGAGGAGTGGGGGTCCGCTCTGGTCACCGAACGCCTTGCCTTGTGCGGACATTCAAAATTCGAATTTCATATCTGAAATTGGTGCAGGTCACGTGGTGATAGCCAGTTCAAAAATGGAAGGTATTATACGCGTGAATTTTTTTTCATATTTTAATAATATTTTTTTTAGAAATTAGATTTGAGTTTTTTGAAAAACTTTATTAAGATTTTTTTCTCGGAATATCATGAATAATCACCCTCTGGAGTTTCGCGGTCTCATCGTGGGAAACGGTGTATATATTACGTACAAATGACTCATTGTTCAATATTTTTTATATGTAAGGTTATATGAATAGATACCCAACTGTTTTATTAAAATCCTTTATTTAAAACGTTTGACTTAAACTCTTCTTAACAGTTTAATTTTTAACTAGGTTCACAAAATAATGACGTGTGTGGGAGTAAATCCTTAGATACATAATATAATATATAATATGCGAGGAAGCAATAACCTAAAACATTTCCGAACCGAAATTCCAGGAAAAACAAGGCCCCGAGTTTTATTAGGGTCTCTGAATTATTATACGTTTGAACATGGATGAAATTTTATCGATACTTTGTAAAAGTAACTATACTGTTTTTCAGTATTCAGAACTTATTGGCCACATTGAAAATACATGAAGGTTTTTAGTGATTTGTTGTTAAAACTGTATTCCCGATAGTAAAAATTAAGTTTTGATTTTTTTTTTTTGATTCGGCATTCACTTTGTAACACTTCATAATGAATTATGATGAAATAAAACGATGTTATGTGTTACTATTGGTTTATTCTATAGAAATAAAATTTACCTACACTACCTGGTTTCGGGAGTAAAGTTCTCCTATCGACTGGTGAAAAGACACTCTGGAGTGAATCGTTTTATTTAATCAAAATTCATTAAGTTTGGATTTCGTTAGTCAATTTTTTTTTAAATGAACAAGGAAATATCAAGAAGAGCGTATTTATTAAGTACATTTTCTATGATATTTTTCAGTTTTTCAGCAAACTACAAAATGTTTCGCTTAAGTATTCACTAGAAGTGGCTTTTCCATACATAATTTTCTAAAAATATACCTACTCTTCATATGATTAATTCCACCGTCGAAACCGTCACTTAATCAAATACACAAATCGTGTGACGTAGATGTCTAGTGATGACGTAGATGCCTATTGATGACGTAGTGAGTGCGTAGGTTAACTAGACACCTCAGACTCGGTAGTATTTTTCAAGTATGGAATGTCACTTCTCTGAAATTCTTGTTCCAAGGTAAAATGTATCTAAAAAACATTTTATTATCATAATTGCTGACGTAAAAACCTAAAATTCAAGTTTATCGTTTTCTTAACACAGTTACTTGCTTAGAAATATACTTAATGGTGCCCTTCGTGACGTAACGTTGGATACGGAGATTCCGGCTTCGATTCCCAGTGAAAAATGAAAAAAATAAAAAAGTGTTTTTTTTCGCTCCTAGATATTTGTATTGTTGCTCCCCCCTGTTAATACTTGGCCTGTTTAGGTGATTAAATAAATGAAAGTATTGCTTGCTTCCGGTTATGGAATAAAAACTACCAATCCATACCTACGTTGTGCCTGCATTTTTTACATTCTATCAACAACAAAAAAAAACATTTATTTCGGTATTTCAAACGAAGTTTTTTTTGTAATACCATAGAAAAACCTTTATAAGTGATTGCTGGCTATACGTTTCAGTAAATAATGCATTAAATCGGAAATTTTCAGAATGAATATAATTATGTAATGTGCCTTCGAAAAACAGTAATAAAAGCTCTCCTAAAAAAATATTACTTTATGAGAAATGTTCTAAAATAATTTCCTTTCAACACTTTTCTCTTCTTTTTTTAATCATTAACTTTATTTTCCCCCTGTAGTGACCAGAAGGACAATTAAACATTAAACATTGGCTTAAAGTTAAAACATTTTTCACGTAAAGTCTAGCTCCAAAAAATTACAAATAAATACAGTTAGGTAACGCTTTACAATCACCACATTTTTTGGATAAGCAAACATTTTAAAATAAACAAAATGTTGATATTTCTCGCTGTATCTACCCAACTAAATATCAACTCACAACCCCTACGTTTCATTCCGTTTCAACCTCTCCCACTTTCACCTCTTCTCCCCCATTCATCCCCTTTGTATGAAGTAGTTTGAAGCACCTAAGGATGTTTCTGGATAAAGCTACTAACTCCGTTCTTGAGACACCACCCTACCTCATGCATATAAAGTACGAACATCAAATACCGGCTTATGATTGTTTATAAAGTAATAATATTCTTCACAGAAGTTTGCCGCTAGATTTAAAGTACGCCCCAGTTTTGATGATGCCAACAGAATAAAATATATTGAAACCATTTCAAATGAAAAAAATGTGATAAAAGTTTCATATTCAGTCCGCTTCGTAGCATAGTGGTAGCGCATTCTACCGTAAATGAGGTCGCGGGTTCGATTCCCGTAGGGGGCCAAAATGAAATATTTATTTACATGTGTTGTTTGCACAAAAATATTTCATATGTGATACCTAGGACTAGCGCTGAAGCGTAAGACTGATCATCTTACCGTAATGTAACAAATTATCAAGATTCACTGCACTTGTGTATCAATGCAGTGCTCTACCATTGGGTGCAGATAAAGGGAATGCAGTTGTAGTAGTTAGTAGTTTTATGCATTGTATTTAAAAGCAAAAGCAACCCTATACTATTACATACATACCACAGGTAACCTAGAAGACACAGGCGTCATTTTGACGACTTATTCAGACATCATAACATGTTGTCAGTAGATCCAGTATTACAATGCATTGATCTTTGAAATACCTTCCTCTGTTGTTAAAAACCTACTTTTACTTCTTATTTCTTTTACCCGTATCCAATGGTGCATAGGACACTGCATTGGTACCTAAACCAAGTACAAAAAATCATTTGGGATATGAAATCGGTATCATCATATATGAAATATTTTATTTGAAAAACCTCATTGAAATAAATATTTCATATAGACACCAGTCAGGAATCGAGCCCGCAACCCCATGAAAAGTAGCCTACTGCGTAACCACTTCACTACAAGGTGGAAAAATAAACAGAATCGAGCTAAATAATAAGTTGAATCAGTCGTGTGTGTTATAAATTAAATGTATTATTTGTAAAAAAAAATTGACTAGTTCGAGATAAAAATCCTTAAAATAAGTAGGTATACATTCAGCTAAAAAAGGATAAAAAAAGTAATATTTTATGTGCAACATATTCATTTGAAATTAAATGCGAATAAACCGTTGAAACGTAAAAGCAAAATAACGGTCAAAATAAGGTCAGAATTTCATGTTATTTAACTACCCTGGTACAAAATATAAAGCTCCCCTCAGCAGCCAATACTCGATCAAAGTAATACCGTTGGAGGGTTCTTAAAAGGCGGCAGTCCCGGTGACGGTGGTACCAGATCGCACATAAAGTTGTCGTTGTTCTAGTTCCACTCGGAGCTGGAATTAATTAGTATCGGCACACGGCCGGGGGTCGAGAGGACTCGATATAGTACTCAGGAGTCCTTTAGACGGAACTAACTTTCAGGATGGACAAAGTTGCCCGCTACTCTCCTACAACTTTCTGTACCCCTTACGATTGTGATTCTAGTCAGGATAGTTGTGGCTATGAATTTGCTTCATTGATCAAAAAAATATACGTTGTTTTTTTTTTACTGTCATTTTAAGATAAAAATGTGAAATTTTATGAGAGTAAGTATATAAAAAAAACACCTGACTTAGTAGGATGCATGGGAGCTGACGGCCGATTGCTTGGCCTGGAAGCAGTTTGTGTAATCCATCTGCTCCACATAGGGAGCGGGTAAGATATTATAATGATGGTGATTTAAACAAAAACTTTTAGTCAGAAATGAAATGCCCTAACTAGCCTTTCAAATAATCTCTAAGTCAAATATTACGAGCTCATTTTTCTGACAACCAGGTCACATGTCACGTATATTATGTTCTTATATATACAATATCAGCTTTTCTAATCTCTTCGCATTCCTTATCTGTTCTTAGGATTCTTTCCTTCCTTCCCCCCACAATCAGCTAACGACACACCCCCTCCTCTAATGAACGCACTTCCAGGGCATTTAACATGCTTTCATCTTTTCTCCCCCATTTCACCATAACCTGTGGTAAGTGTGTCAAGTTAGAACACATCCAGCACACCATAAGTTAGTGAGTGATTCATTAATTAAGACATATTCATTATTCATTATGCTGTGTTAAAAAGGTGAGAAAAAGAAAAAAGGAGATAGAGGAATGTTTTTACAGCAACCACCAAATAAAAAACCAAGCTCAGAAAAAAACTGTCAAACAAGTTTAATAACAATTCCAGAATGTATAAATTTATAAATGACGTTTGTTCGGAACATCTTTTGCATATAATTTTTTTAAAATTTTCTGCCTAATACTAATCGGTTAAATAAGTTTACACGGATATTTTGGTTTTTACATATTATTTATTGTAGGTGTAAAAAAATATTTATATATGTGGTAAAATATTGTACTTGTTTTTTTTGTATAATTAGGAATAAACATAGTTAAATAATGTAGATGACCTTTCCTATCCTTAGCGCAAATCTGAAATACTAAGTACCTATTAAAAATCTTTATGATTCTTTAAGTCCATTTCAATGTTCAAACTTTTCTAATTTCTTTTAAATTAAAAAGGAGTAATCTTAATGGAAAATTGCAATGGGATCCTTTGAAGTTTATAAAGTAAAGTTCCCGGATTTTAAAATTATTTTATCATAATGATTTATGAAAAGCTTTATCGTAAGAGCTTTTAAAGTTCAGTCAAACATTTTATGGTTTTATTTCATATTCTTGGAAGTCAGCCATATTTTTTTTTTACGATTTTCTTATTTTGAGAGGGGTGATCATTACTATTACAGTTCCAATTTAAATGGGTGTACGTTATTCAGTATAAAATCAACAAGGTACCTTAATTGTGAAAATTTAAAATACTGGTACATTGTCACTGCCTTATTCAGCATCTTCAGTGTCATTAAGATGAAGATTTTCATATTTCAGTTTATATCCCTACAGAGCTGAAGTGAATAAACCTTAGTTCATCTCTGTAGGGATATAAAATGAATTATATACCTACCCACATCTTGGGATAAATCCAGATTTGTGTACAAGTATTTGAACACACCCAAAATGTTGTCAAGATTTTTATGTTTAACAAAAGTGAGGTTTTACGATATTTAATTTTATAGTTTATTATTTATCATCGAGTTATACATTTTACTCAAAATATAAATAAAACTCTTGTAAAATCATCCAAACTTTAATTTTCAAATGGTTATACTTAAAAACATAAAATTCTCTAAGCTTAGTTGTCCGTTAGTTTCGCATTGCAAAACGAAGTTGAGTAATAGAACTTCAACGAGCTTAATAATCTTCCGAATTAAGTGCTTCATATTTGGCAGAAATTCTTGAAACTTAATCCAAAAGAAACATTTCTCTCCTTAGTCTGCTATACTTAATCCATTATCCATTGTGTGTTATTCTATCCAGTAAATTATTATATTTAATACTAGCCGTTTAAATGTAATAAAAGATAATTTAATGGGAAGCACTTTAGTGCATGAAACTATCCTCATAGTCCTAATTTTAACTCTTTTTTAACCGTTTTATGTAGCTTGGAGTAAGTACGGCCGATTTCGCTAAACCAATTACAATTTTAATTTTTATTCGGTTATTTCACAGTACCGGCCGTAATTGGATTCTTGATAATGGGAACTTTTTAATTTTATGTCCTTTATTGTATTATGCGAACTGTAAATAACGAGTTTGTGTTTTTGAAACCATATTTTTCCGACATTTTATAAAGCTATTAAAAGCCGTGCGGTTTTTAATTAAGAGAAAAATCGTTTAACTCGATTAATCCGCTGATGGCGGTTTGGGATAAAATGGTGATTTTACGATGAAAATCATTTACACGTTTGTAAATTTTAAGGAGTGAACAAAACGGGTGAGTAAAAAAGACCAACTTTTAAATAGACTGGGCACATTTGGATTATATGTCCGGTAATAATTTATGTAGAATATATGGTACCTCTTTAAGTGTGGTTGCTTTTTGTGGGGTGCACAGAGAGAAATTAAAGAGTACTCACAGTTTTTAGTGCACATTTATTACACAGAAGTTACATGAAATAAAATACAATGAAAACTTAGCTAATTAAACTAAGATTGACATGAGTTATGTAAATAGAAAAGTACAAAATGAATTTAGATTGGCACGCAATTTGGCGGCAAGAAATTTGTACAAAAGTAACGTGGAGTCACGATGAAGGTTAAAATGGTTCTCGTAGTTGTTCGGTAGCGTTCGGCGGAGTTCGGTAGATTTTGCTTCGTCTCTCGTCGCACGCGTGACGTATTTCTTCCGCCACAAATATACGGCAAGGCAACTTATTATTGTATAAGTTAATAAAATCAATATTTTTAACTCAGAATCTAGGGCCCTTGAGAAAAAAACTCTTTTTCCTATATTGTTCGAAAAAAAAACACGATGCGATCATTAATTTTTTTTATAGAAAAATAATATTAAAGGAATGGATACTTTTGTATTTATCAATTATTATATTGACATCAAATGAATAATTAAAGTTATCGATTTATAAATATCACGCGAGGCGTAGAAATATTTCATTTAACATAATATTCATAAATTATGTATTTTAGCTTAAATGGAGAATCGAGAAGCAATTTCAAAATACAGGTCGATTCAACGTTTCCAATATTTGGCGGCGGTTTTCAATAATTAGAATTCTGAAATGTATATCTAATTAAGAGGGTGCAGATTTCCCAATTATTCATACGTCACTAATCTCACACACGTAACAACCTAATTTCACAAATATGGCAGTATCTGCTGCAATATTAGTTTCATAGAATGTTCTATACAAAATTAATCTCATAACGAAGGAACGGGGTTAAATCTGTAATCAATTTAATATTGAACATTAAAGTAAACACATTTTTAATAGCAATGCTAAGCTTTTGAAATTGAATGAATATATTAATTATAAATATTCATTCATTCATTATACCATATCCGCTCCCTATGTGGAGCATATGGAATCCACTAACTCCCTCCAGGCCAAGCGATCGGCCGCCAGCTCCCGCGCATCCTTCCAAGTCAAGTCCACGTCCCGCAGCTCTGACGCAAACTGCCGACGAATTGTCAACAGTGGATGACCGGGACGCCGAGAACGTGATGCCTTGTAAAATAGGCAAGCATGGTTAAGGCTCTCGGGAGGCATACGTAGTATATGGCCTAGCCAGCCGAAACGCCTTCGCCGGATGACAGTAGATACCGAGGGTTGCTGTGTCCGTTGCCTCACCTCTGTGTTTCTTACAAAGTCACTGAAAGGAACCACTGAAAAGAAAGATGAAATTGAATGGAAAGTATGAAACATTTGGAAAAGTTTTTCCAAAGGATTTTCTACTACGTATATGTTTACAAATGTATGCCGATTTTCGCTGCCGTAAGCTGTTCGGATTGCTGATGCATAGTTTCAAAGCATTCCAGATCTCGGCTTGTGAACAGGTAATATTGTAGGTATCATATACAATACGACAACTATAATCCCATATCGAAACCTTTCCGATAGTTTCATAATACGATTTCGTATTAAAATGTATATTTCTATTATGTGCCTCAACGATCTTGCAGAGCACATGATTTATGAATAGAAATGGAAACATTCCATTGAAAGTATGTATGTTACAATGGATTTGGGAATTTTAGAATTTTGATTTTAGAAGATTGACTGTTATAGGTTTGAAATAGGTAGTTTAAAATGCGTACTTAGTTATAATGTGTGAGAAAATGTAATTGAACAATCATTTTGTGATCATGTTATATTCATTTTAAATTCTGCATACGCAAGAAATAATTCATAGTAACGCATATACTTATTTGCACTCATGCTATTTCCCAGAATAAGTAGACAGAGAGGGTAAAACGGCATACCACTCTGTCTTAGCATTCACTACTTTTACTTCCTCCACATTCAAATGCCTTCTAATGCTCGCGAAAGTTTTTTTTTAAAACATCCGTTGCAAACATAATTGTCCGTACTTGTAAAAAAAACTAGTTTTTAAAAATACTTTTAAAACCAACAGTTAATTTCAAAAATCATTTTAGAGACCTTTAGGAGTTTAATCTTTTTCAACACGCTTTCGTTTTTTTGTGGTATATTAGACGCCAAAAGTTTGCCTGGACGTTTAAGTTCAATAATTAAATTTTATGATCTTTTTTTAAGATAAGTTTTCATGTTAACCTTAAAAAACAAATGCACTTTTCTAAAATAGATTTTTCTAATTCCTAAGTCTAGACATAGTTGTGGAAAGAAAAAGCAATTTTTATTTTTTCATTAAACGAGATTTTTAAGAATTTGTAAACTGTTTTCATAAGACAAAGCGATTCGATACATACTTAATATAAAAATTAAAAAATGGCCTGAGGATTTTATTTCGTTGACAATAGGAATACAAAATATTAAAAGAAAAAATTAGTAAGTGAAAATTATATTTACTTATTATCTAAAAGAATACATATATATAAACGAAAGAAAATATTTATATGTATTTAAAACTATGCAATTTCTTTGCGGTTAGAAATTAGTAAAAATAAAAATAATTGAATCACTGTTGGTTTGTGTTTGAATAAAAGATTCACATTACAAAATGTCCATTTTGTAGTCTTCCCGTATTTTTTATTTTATTGCAAAACATTTGATAATCATTGAATGGGTAATTTTTTATTTTTTTTTAATTCTAAAGAAATACGTAATGAAATTTACGTATACATACATAATTATTACCGATTAGGTCTAGAATATCATTGTTAAACGTTTTAATTTCTCTCTATGAATAAAAAATACACATTATTGTATCCTTTTCATTTCCATTAAACAATTAAACAGAGGCAAATTAAAATTGAAATTTCTATTTAAATAATTCAATTGAAGCACTTTATAGTCGGAATATATTTATACAATTACTGTGAGGTATTTCAATTAATTTAGGGGTTGTTCTCTAAGATCTGATTGATTAAAATACACGGAGTAAAGTAATAAGAATTTCCAAGGGAATTAAGGTACACAATTCACGAAACAAAAGGAGTGGGTGGGCGGGAAAATAACAAAATGACAGCTGGGTTAGCGGAGGCCAGGGTTTGGGGGTATAAAGCAATTATTACGCTAGGGATTTCTCTACATAGATGTCGCTAAAATGTCTCTACCACATTGCCCTATCGGCTTTCCCAGCCATCCAGTTGTCTTAATACGACACGCAAATGTTTGCAGACATTACTTGAGATCACCACAGGTCGGATTGGTACCCTAATCCTCGAATTACAGAACGATTAGCCAACTAAACTAAGTTCTTAGGACTACATTACAAAGCGGTAAAGGGAAGCTTCGATATTACTCCAAAACTGAATTCATAAATTGGCAGAACTTTACTCTACAGTTATTATTTCGGTGTTGGATGAGAAGATAAAGCGAAATCTTAGTTTCACTATATTGGTCTACACTTTCACAGCTGAAACAAGTTATTAATCGTATTGTATTAAATAATGTAACTCAAACTTTTAGTTTAGAACTTTTTACCAATTTAAGGAAGCAAGTAGAGTTTTAGACAAAGCATGATTTATGTTTATAAAGTAGTAAATTTAATCATATTTGTTGATTGTTACACCAAAGAAATTCAGAGATTTAAAAACATGAAACACCGTCCAAGCTACTAGTTAATAAAATATTTACGTAGTAAGCATTTTATTAAAATTATATCAAATGCATTAATTACATGTACTTCCCATGAGTTATATAACTCACTATGGGCCTTAAAATAATTACATGTATGATAACATATTCACGACCAAACACACAACAATATAAACACAAAAATATTGTAAAAAAGAAATTAAAAATCACAAATATTACACTAATATGCTAATTATTATTCGGTATTCGACAAAATGACTGTATGCTTTTAAATTAACGTTTAACTAGGTTTTTGTATATTCGTTTCGTATTAGTTAAATCTTTGAAAATTAATAAGTCGTACTGGAAATTCATGGTATATTTTGACTTAAGTGGCAATTAAACAGTAACATAGTTTAAAATTGATCGTACAAATACATCAAAGGATATTTCTTTATAAACTACTTCAATAAACTACGATTTAAATAAAAGTTTGTCAATTTTTTTACGATAAGCTGTTCGTAATTGTTATAAGAAAATTAAATAAGGGTACCGTTAGGGTTGATTGGAAGATATTGCTTAAAAGCAATAAGCCTGCTCTTGCACACTTGCTATGTATTTATACGTGAAGTTTTAAATTAATAATATCGCAATCTATCGAGATTCGAGACATGGAGGAAATGTGAAATGTGGATATAAAAAGTTATAGTTGTACCGGATATCAATTTTAAACATTTGCGTGAGACGTTTGTCATTTATTCCTTAGAACTTATGTATGTAGATACCCAAAATATTGTGGGGCTATTTTTTTTTGTTTCACTTTCCTTAAATAAATCAAATTCATGCTGTGATTAATTTCGTTTTCGTCTTTATTGTACAGATTCATGCGTAATAGAGAAAATTAATAATTTTGTGAAACATCATAATGTTATTACGATACTGACTTAGTTTGAACGAGTTTGACGCGCCTTTTTGGCGAGACGGAAAATTATTTCCAAGGCAAAGAAAAGCCATTTTGTTTCATTTGACGGCGGTGGTTTTATCAAAAAACATTAATTTGAATAATTTGAAACATTGAAAGTATTCCGAGATAATATTAAGAAGTAGTCGAGTAATCTGGAGCGGAATTAAATTATAATAAATGATACTTCCGAGTTGTTTCATAATGAGCTGCCAGTCAAGAAAGGTTGTTTCAATATTTAATATACAATTAACGATCATTTTAACAAAGGCATGCAAAGGCAATTAATGTGAAAACCTTATCATGAATTTAATACAATGAAATATTTGATAGATTTCAATGTGTAAAATATGCAAACATATGAAAATGATTGACTGACTAACGCAAACTGTTTAATGCGTCACTAAATAAACTCATAATTTGCTACGTAATAAACACAATCACGTCGTAAACATCTTCGGGAAATTAAATATGCGTTTAAAAATCACAAAATGATAGATGCCATGAAATAAACAAAATGCTGTACAATATACAATATTTATTCATTATTAATATTTTTTATGTAATGATAATGTTCCCTCACTGGGATAGTGCCGAGAGAAATATTTTACATTTTAATAAATAAATTCTACATTATCTAATTGGCCTGATCCATTGTTCAATTTGTGCACATCCCACCTCCACTATACATTTTCTAATTACTATTTATAGGTTTAGAGTGTGTTTTAACTAAAACGTACTATTGAACTATAGTATAGTTAATAATTCGATGGGAACTATTAGTTAATTAAGACCTTTTTTTACAGGATAATATGAAATGTTCACTAAGAATGCAGTTGTTAATGTATTTTTTTTTCTTTTCAGGTTACGACAAACTTAAAAGAAACCTATTGGATAGTCTATATGGTAATGAGGTAAGAACAATATTTTATTCTCTCTAAAAATAAATTTAAAAATAGATCGCAAATCGTATTGAGAAGTGAGTTTTTGAGAGAGTCCAACATTTTGCAGGAAATCTGCTTGCACAGCGCGGTTGTTAACCGTGCGCCTCTTGACTATGATACTATACGTTAATCATAAATTATGAATGCTCTAAAATTATATAAAACATATTTGGAGGGCATATAAACTTCGAAATGGAATAAAACAATTCGATTAATATTGTGAAAGTTTTTCACGCCCCGGCGAATAAAATGCGACTCAAAATTCCATCTTTTCCACTTTATTTTCGACAGAAGACTGAAAATTACAGTAATCCGAGTGAAGTAAAAAAAATTCTCAAGGGATCTGTTTTTACTTTAGAACAGTTAAATAACTTTCAGTGACTTAAATCTTTTCACAAAAATATTAAAGAGTAAAATTTTCCTTTTTATATTTTATTCCTTAAGGCGGCAAATAGTCTTTTCGCTTTCTGAATTATCTCCTTAGAATATCACAAGGATGAAGGTGGGCGGTTGGTAGGTACATGATAAATGTTCCCAGAGACAGGAAAAGTTCCATTGTGAACCCGACGTCTCATTAATAATAATGTGGTACAACTTGTGCCAATAGCACTCCCCTAGACTGCCAAGAACCACGACACTCGGCAAAGGGCTAATTAAAATGGGAAAATCAGCGTCGGATTTGTCGGGCGTCGGCGTCGCCGTAGTCGTTGGCGAGGCGTTGGCGTCAGTGTTATTAAATACGGGTCAGTTAAGTACTCTATAATAAATTACGATATTTTATAGATTTGTGCAAACGATACAGCCTTATCTTTTTTTGTCAATTTAATATAAATACTAATAATAAAATACACTCTTCTCAAGATTTATATAACTCTTTTTACGCTTTTTTTATGTTTAAATATCTGGTTTAAAATTTTAAATAGAAAATGAGTGTTCTCAACGAATTGACATTTTATCTTAAAATGCCCCAATTAGACGTAGTATTTATTGTTAATGTTATTTTCTAAACATGGAACTTTTTCTAAAATAATACAAAAAAATATTTAAACAAACCTAAAAACAACTTGGGGATACTTCACAAAGCGTGTTAGAGCTGTCGAAATTCCACAAAAGATTTTACTCTCTGGATTATAGAGGTACAGCATAGAAATAGGCAAAGCTGCGATTGGTTGGATTTAAAAATCTTAACCTACTGTATAAATTTCGATTTTAAATATCTATTTGATTTTAAATTATTTAATTAACCCAACCTATCTTAACCTACTGTATAAATTTCATAACATATTATCTATGAATTTACCAATAGACTAGCCTTCATAAAAGTTACCACGCTTTGTGATGTATCCCCAGCAACTTTATTTCACTAGTCTAAATTGATCACGTATTTACAAAACTCTGCAACATTGTAAATAACCTAACCTATAGTTTTATAATTACGCTTTGAAAAGGCTCAACAGTAAACCCTACTGCCCCAAAAATTTATTATTATAAAGGATTGGTTGAATGGACCAGATAAATTTAATTCCGTGTAACGCAGAAATGGCGAGGTCGGTTCACCAATATAATAAAATGCCCAAGTTAAATATTGATACCGGTAAATCTGCGGCCTGCGGCGTTACGAGACCATTTTATCAATAATCTAAATAAATAAAAATATAAAGAAGCGCTGTTGACCATTTTGATGACACAGACTTTGTGAAATGACGCGGAGGTAAAAAAAATTACAGTATTTTCTGAACCTTATAAGATCTATGGTAAAAATATTATTTAAAGAAATTTTATGGTTTATTTTACTGATCAATGTCAAAAAGTGTTAAAAAATCATCTTCACATTCTTTCACATTATTTATAAGCTGGAGGCTTTAACTAATATTTTTACCATAGATCTTACTTTTTTTAAACTTTTATATCATTTCACTAATGATTATTTTAAATTTTTCAAAGTCTAATGATTATTTTATTTTTCTAAGACGATTAATTAAATTAAATGCGTGTAAATGGATGTTTACAAATTGTGCGACGCAGAAAATAGCATTTTTCATTAAATATTTACCACCCTTTTTACAACAACAACAAAAAAAAACATTATCTGCTGTTAGAAAATTCGTTTATGTACTTGTTGGTTTTTTTAATTTAAGGTTAAGGCCTCTAAGCTGACAACCCATAGGTTGGAGATTAATTTTTTGGTGAGATTTAAGTGATTTATTTTAATTTTTTAATTATTATTAATGTTGAGGTGTTATTATAAAAATATTTAAAAATGTAAAATATCAATTAATTTGTCTGAGCTGATATTTTACATGTCACATTGTCAACTAAAACTGTTTGATGAATAATCTAAAAAGTAAGGGCAATAACAAGTAAATCGGTGTTTTTCGGTGGTGTAATTTTTTTTTTTGAATCTCACGGAAATAGATTTTCTGCTCTAAAAAACATGTAGCAAAAGCCTTTCAGTTCAACTAAACTAATTGTAAGCAAAGCTTGGTAAAACGTAAGTACCTATTTGAGCCGTTTACTTTGATAATTTGAGCCTATGAATTTAATGATATGCCAACACACTTCTCAGTGGACCACGATAATAGCTTGTCAATAGAAATCCAATTAGCATTACTATAACACAAATTAAAATAGTAAAGTCTGAGTTTTTTTATATAAACCTAAAATACTGCGTAACTAACCAAATGAGGTCAAATATTTACAGATATTCGCCACGAAATGTTATATTCACAAAGGAAATGTAAACATTATATTGTAAACACAATTCAAAATAATATATTTACAACACAAAATTTGATCAGTGGTTCCAGACCAGAAAATTTCCTCTTCCTCATCGATTATTCCGACTTTTCACATGGCCACTTTCAAGTTTTTGTTGTACTTAATCGTGCCATGTAGATATTGATTTTTTAAAACTATACAAAAGTAGGAAGAAGGGGTGGTTTAGGACATAAAGAAAGGTTTTAGTCTGTTTCACGTGATATTCGATATAAGGGATATAGAAATAAAAGCAGTCTTCATAGTAAACAAACAAAACTAGTAAAAATATAGACAGACTCTTTGCATTTGATACAATATACCTAATAATGCTTTGGGAAAAAATAAAAATATCAGTTTTTTACATTAAAAATGGTTATTTCTCAACATTTTTGCCAGTTAAGTACCAAAAGAAACCGTTTTTTCACATAAAGTGTCACGTGATAAAACAGGCACCCTGTGATTTTTTTAAACAATCTTGCGTGTTATGAACAATAAAATACGCACTCTCTGTTATTTCAAAATTTAAACAGCTCTATTCTACTGTATGTACATAATAAATGTACATATACTACTAATACTTCCCCTTATCCCCACCTAAAAGTGGACAAGACACAGAGTAGTTTATCTTGATCATTTTATTACACAAAGGCAAGATGGTCAGTCTTACGCTTCAGTGCCAGTCCAAGTAACCCAACGTGCTAACAACTGTACCTACCACGAAGCGGATATTATTGATATACCAACAGAGACATAGAAACTCTGGAAACGAATGTGAATTATCTAGGCGTTTACAGGGCTTGTGACCTGTCATTGGCTGGGTTAAGAGGCCACTTGACGTACTACAACATTCCCCATTCCGCCCATCATCTGATAACCATATATGACAAATTTGGCAACTAACATATATATTGAAATCGTCGTCGTCATTCCGCTTTACAGAATTGTTTCTATGCTGGTGTCATCTGTTGAGAAGATTGCAAAGCATTTTTTTTGGCAATCATCTTTTATTAGATGTAGGTAAGGCCCTATGGGCTTTATTACTTACTCTAGAAGACGCCTGAAGATGTCTCTCCATTTTTTTTTTATTGTTGCTTTTATATTTTTAACCAGTTAATCTTTTTAAACAAACATTTTTTAAATGAATACAAATACTTGTAGACAAATTATTGGATTATACCCATGCTGGGCTGATATAATGGGCTGATAGGCTGGGCAGCATGGGTATAATCCAGTAATTTGTCTACAAATATTTGTATTTATTTAAAAAAAAGTTGTTTAAAAATATTTGTATTGTTTAAGAGAAGAAAATTAAGTTATTTTCGTTGTAATAACGATTTTTTTTTTTCTCAAAATCTGAAGGCTGCCTTTGCTTTTATACCTCTGATACATAAGATATAATTCCTCTTACACACTGCATTCCCGGTTTAGAGACTTCACGGTCCATTTAACGCAAAAGTTCTCCATGTATTGGGTAAAGTTGGTTCTCCAAGTCGGACGAAAGCTCAGCGTTTTGGGTCCCCTAAAAACTTCGTCACCTAAAACCGGAAAATAATTTAGCCCGTGTGAAACGGACTTAACTCTCGTGAGAACTCTTGTGAGCAAATTTATGGTCAGAACGATCGGCAGGCCATTTACTATGGAGGGGATAGTTATAGCGAAGTATTCATATCTAATGGGTTACTTTAACAATCATATAAGCTACTTCTACCATACAATACTAATAAATATGACACGATTTCTATGAAAACGGTTTTTATTTACGAAGCGTAAATCAACAAAATATTACGACTGCAGTACTATTACCTTTGCAAGCAGATCACATGGAAATGAAAGCAGATTCATATAACCAAAAGAACATAGATTTATAAATGTTTCTAATTATTTTTGTTTTATAAATACAGTTTATGATTAGTACTACAATGTGTTATGTATAATACTACAATGCCCTGACTCGACACGGACTATCTAGTGAGTCGGGGCTAGATCATTGGCATGGGTCTCTACTGATTGAGTCGCCATCCCATTATTGTGATTATATTAAATAAATAAAAATAAAAATCTAATAAATAAGTATTACGGAGTATAAATATTTTTTAAAAATAGTCCTTGATATGAAAAAAGAAATACTTATGTAAAAATGCTGATCAAAATTGGCATTTTAAGAATTTCGTAATTATAAAAGCTCTCTCTTCGTAATTTGCCAACTACGTGATGCGATTATAAAAATCTCAAATACTCTTCTGTTCCAAATTTGTCAAAGCAATTAAGTTTTTTTGGTGACCATGAAAATAATTATTACCGGTCTGGAATGTAGTGAAGGAAGGAGGGGGTGTAATATAAAAATGATTGGATTAGTTAAAAAGAATTCCAAATATTAGATTTAATTTAGGTTTTCTACATTAATAACAACAATAGAAATAAGTTGCTCGATCACAGATCAGTACCGACTCGGTAATAAGCGACGTGATAACGATTTCTTACCCATGGATGTTTAACGTTTTCGCGATCACAATGGAACACGCGTTAAAAAGTTATCGATCGGGATTATTAAACGAGCGCATACTAGTCGCGAGCCATTTTCCGAGATATATCTTATTCGCACAAATCTTCATTCGATCTTTATTATAATTTTAGCCGGTTTTTCGGCAAGCCAAATATTGAGAAAAGCAGTCGACATAATAAAAAATCCGACAAGCGCGATGATTTTGACGTTTGACGTAAGGCCGCGATATAGCGTAGATCGGCTCCCCTCGGCTCAGATCCGTCAATGATCAGCTCAGCGATCGCGGTATTGAACGGTATTGTCATTGTGATCGCTCAAATCGTTAGCGTTAGCACGTGATTAGCACGCTTTTAACTACATCGATAGTTATCTGTGCTTGAGCTAAAGGAAACCTTACAATAGAGTTAAAATACCACGAAAAATGGTCATTGCGTTACTATTTTTAGATCTCAGGCATTGGTAAATTATAGAAAAGCAGAAGTCATCACCATCATCAGCATAACATATACGCTCCCTACGTGGAGCATATGGATTCCCATCCTCCTAAGTCAGGTCCACGTCCCGCAGCTTCGACGCAAACTGCCTGCGGATTGTCAACGGTGGAAGTTCAGGACTCCGAGAACCTGATGCCTTGTAAAATAGGCAGGCATGGTTAAGACTCTCGGGAGGCATACGTAGTATATGGCCTAGCCAGCCGAAATGCCTTCGCTGGATGATAGTCGATACCAACGGTTGCTGCGTCCGTTGCCTCACCTCTGTGTTCCATATAAAGTCAAACCACCGCAGAAATGTAACATGAGGGTCAACATGAACAAATATTATTTTGTTTGAATGTGATTTTCACATAGAAATGTTTCATATGTGAAACTTTGGACTTAAGCTGCACTGAAGCGTAAGACTGATTATCATGCCTTCATAAAAAAAATTATCAAGATTCACTCCACTTGGTGTATTAATGCAGTGCCCATAAGGTAGAGCAGTAGAACCTAGTTGTATAAAAATCCTACCTCTCAACACAAGTAAAATGTAGGTAGGTAGACGCTTAGAAACGAACCCTAAAATTTCGTAAACCACGTGATATAATAACAACACGTATAAATATCTTTTCATAGGCCTTTGGCAACCCAATCCAATTCTTTTTTGAACCGGCAGGATATCTGAAATGTAGAGCGTAATTCCAGTTCAGTGACTTTGATACTATCTACCAATGCTAAAAGGTTCAAATAATCCGGTTATAGAATGCTTTTAACCACCCAAAGTCTGATTCATTTCGCGAGGGTTGGATAAGTTGCCGAAAAATCTGACTCCATGAGATAAACGAAACCATTTGTAATATATTTGTATTATCAAAAGCTCCATCGATATCTCGTGTAAGAATTAAATTCTCTTAAAATGCAGTCAAAAATAAAAACCAAGATAATTAAATTGTTTTATATTAAAAGAAGCCTTACAATATTTTTAGACATTTCACTCAAAAGTATCATACTAGCTCCTACACTTTTACTGCGCACATGCCTTCAATTTGCACTCAAATATTGAGAGGATGTGACGAAAGGTTGTACCTTACAAAGCGCTGCGCTGAAAATAGAATTTAATAGTTAATTTGTACCTCTCTGTAGTGAGTTGTAGTCCAGATTCACCTGATAAACTGGCATATTGAGTCGGAGCCAAACAAAGCCGAGCGAGTCTTCAATTTGAATAGTTAAATGAATCAGATTGCCTTCGCGCTATCGAAGTGCCTCTAAATAAAAAAAGCACGCGGACCCTAGCGAAGCGGAAATGAAATTATTCAATAACAAGTCCTTGAATATTCATGAACACTGCACCAGCCGACATTTTGGAATACTTAATTACTGCAAAGATTTACTTTCAACTTCTGCCTTAAGTTTTATAGAAAACTGCTTCGAAGAATGTAATCTCTTTACCGAGAAGGCAAACTTTAGTGGAAACTAAATTACCGCCTTTGAAATACTTTCTTCTCGTTACTGACGACGATTAAATATGACGTCTTGTGTTTTTCTACTAACGGGAGCTTATTAAGTAATCCTCCTTCAAAGTGAGTTATAAATTGAGCATAAAGCTTTTTGCAGCTAAAATAAAATATATAAGGATTATTTAAAAAAATTTAAAAGTTAATTTGGAAATAGTTTGGGTAAATAGGATATCTGATATTACAATAGCACAGTATATATCAAAATAAATAAATAAAATATATTAAACAGATACGTATGTTGACATATTTATAGAATTTTCATAGTTCACAAAAATATTTTTAAATCTATTTTTCATCTCCCAGTGCAGATATCAAACGAATTAAGGATCCAATGTAACCTTTGAGCATTGGTTTAAAATAAACATAGGTTTTGGTCAGAATACGGCTGACAGGATTTTACCAGCAATCCCACTCGACTCTTGATATGATTTTTATCCTTTGACATAGCCCAAAGCGTAAATAATACATTAAAAACAACACACAACAAATCGGTACGTATAACGTTTTTCAGCACCCCAAATCACGTTTCCAGACATACTTCAGAGAACATCAAATATTGAAGGCGTTAAATCTTTTCACAAATGTGAGACATTTTCTTTTCAGACTCACGTTTCAGCGATATTTCAATATTATAATCACTTTTAACACTTAACAATGATAAATTCCAATACTTTCCTTATCCGCACCCAATGCTGCATTAGGGCACTGCATGGTTACGAACGACAACGTATTATAAAGACCTAAGGGGTGTTTTTCTTGCCTATAAAATAAAAAATTTTCCCGTTTTAAAAAGCGGTGTTTTCTAATAGTGTAGTATTGTTTTTTGATAAAAAGGGGAAGCCTGGAAACGAATGGGGGTTTATCTGGCGTTTCGGGCCCTTGACCTGTCTTGGCTGGGTTAAGGGCCACGGGGTTTTTTAAACACCCCTTTTCCCCCCGTTTCTGCAACCCATTTAAAAAATTTTTTGAAACTTGTATATATTTAAGTTTGTACGAAAATCAGCGGTTGGTTTTCAAAGATTTTTAAATATTTTTATTTTTTCTATATGTGCCTTTTGGAAATTTAGTTAAAGCTTTTTTTTGGGGGCGATTTTTTTAAATGTGTAAGATCCCCAAATTCGTTTTCAGGCTTCCTGTCTTGTTGAGATATCAATAATACTGATATCGCCCCAGGGTTTTAAATGGGTTTTGTTCTCGTATTTTGTATTATTAAAAAAGTTGTTCAAAAAATATTTATTTAAAAA